>JAIUND010004956.1:0-10562 GCA_034699125.1 Gisinianus flammeolus
AGTTCAATGAAAATTCAAAATCGAACGATCCCACTCCTCTTTTGCCGGACTCTAAAAATGAAAAAATAAAAACAAAACAATTGTGCATCCTCTCTAAAGACTTTGCATCAATATTATTATTCTCTAAAGTGAACGCGCGGAAAATCCACTAAACACATGAAACAAATGCGAAAACGCGTAAAAACGTCATAAAATTAAAAAAAAACACCTACGTACGAAACTGATTAATTCTGCGTACATATGAAAGTGTGCACTTGAATATATTTACTTTAGCAATGAGACAATTCTAATGTAAAAAAATAACTGGCCAAACAACATATGAGGATAGGTACGGAAAAAAACAAAGAAACTTGAATTTTTGCAAACTCAACGTCTAGTCTCATAATCCAATAGACATTTGGATTTATGCTCAATACAAACTAGATACACCTTGCACTAATGGTACGTCGCCATCCACAGGTTTCTCGTACATTTGCGTGCATGAATGTTTTATACATGTACTGGGCATACGTGAACTCATGCCAGTAATATTTAACTAATTTGAGTTAATGCACAAACTGGACGCGCATATAAATATATCTGTAGTTAAAGAAATATTGTATATACTGTGAGAGAGAACATGCTCAGATAAATATATATATATAGAATATAATCAACTTTGACCAGCAAGATGACTGCTGTGTGTGTAATTTTACACGTACGCTTACATAAATGCTGGCAAATGTAAATGTAATTATTCGTGGAGGTTGTCACGTCAGTGTGCTGGAGATATTTTCTGTTCCATATTTTTGATTTTTTCAAGGATTTATTGTACGTTTTTGATTGTTTTAATTACGGTGCTTGGGTTCAGGCACGAATCCATATTACAAAGTACAAATTATGCACACGTCACAGAGATCCTAAAAGTTTACTACAATGAGATTTTATTTTTGAAAATTTGTTATAATATTAAGATGACGATAATGACTCCTTTCAAAATTGTATAGTTGAATGGAGTATTACAGTTTCGTTCCTGTTAAATAACACGCACTCAAAGACGGAACACGTCATAATAATGAGTGCAGTTGGTTAAGTGCACGTAGAAACGCTATCGAAATTGAACTGTGAAAAGTATAGAAATTTTGAAAAAGTTATATCACAAGTTATTGTTATCCACATTACTGTGGACATACTAAAATTGCAATCTTTCTAAGACTATACACAAAGTGATGATAAAAATCCTCACTTCTCTAAATAGTTTGCAATTTGCATATGTAGGCAGATCAAATTTTCTAGAGAGTTGACAATGCGTTGGATTACACACTTAATACACTGTATCATGCTTTATGAATCCATTTCGTGATAGGACATTTTTTGCTATCGTCACTTTTATGGGGAATATATAGAAGTTATAAATCCAAATAAACAATAAATGAAAAAGAATGCATGGATTTCCCTTTGTTTTTGTTTACATTTTTTGTGGTTGAGCTTACGTCTCGCGGATCAAGTTTTTCGCATGTATTTATTTAGAGTCAGTCATATGTATAGTTTGTACATTTTGTTATGATGATTACATTTTTCAACTGGCCCAGCAAAAAAAGTTGATCCAGTGACGCAATGTTATTGACTCGATCGACTCGGCAAAGCAAGTATCAAGTCTTCGTAAGTAAATACCTGTCATGTGCTTGCTACGATATAATTTCTGGTATAATTTGTCTTGACATTCAAATGATGTGGACGTGGACGTTATTGGTCCTCCTCTCATCAAAAAGTATAAAAATCCTTAGGAGTTCACACTTTACATTCATTTATTGACATACGTTTATTGCAGAAGGAGAGAAAGTCATAATAAGAGCACGAGACATTGAGTCTATACACCGCTGTTCACGATACCTCATTTACGATAAATATAGTGTTTTTTGATAAATAATTTTGACACGCACTCGTTCCAATACATATATAAATAGTGCAAGTGCGAGAGGGGGGACAGAGAGAAAGAGAGAGAAGTTAAAAGGAGTTGTTCATTAGTAAAGTGAATTCATTATTGATTATGGAGCCCGCCAGTAGTTCATTACCCATGTGGACAAACATTTCAAAGATACTTTTAGAATTGTTCATCGTCTGCCTTACACTCGTCTCCTATATTTTAATCCCAATTATTTTTGTGATATTCCTTCTCCCCATTTATATTTTTCGTTATTTGGTATTCAAAACAAGTTGGATATGTCGACCAGATTTGAGCAAAATGTTGACGGCTCTCAGTTCATCATTTGTAGTGAAAATCCCTTTTGTGTACGATACACCAAAAAATACATTCCTCGTGTACGCATTGTTAGAGGGTCATGTGAGTATCGGGGAATTCCGAGAGAGTTTTCTTCGTTTACTCAAGGAGAAGGGCCCGGATGGGGAGTTACGATATCCCGAATTGACCCAGTGCATCACCACTTACATGGGTTTTTTCTTTTGGAAACAAGATGAGCAATTCGAAATTGAAAATCATGTGAGAGTCTACGAGACAACTGAAAAGTATGCAGATTTGAATAGTACGACCGTGGCCAATTTAGCTGGGGCCATCCTAAAAAAACCTTTTGTACGAAAAAGAAGCCCTTGGGAATTCATTATTCTTCATAATAATTTAATGGAAGGGGCGAGTGATGATTCAAAAACATCCCTTGTGATATTCCGGTTAAATCATTGTGTTGCGGATGGTTTTTCCCTTTTCAAATTTGTTTTGGAGCACGCACAAATGACTGTCAAACAACAACAACCCAATTTTAAAAGATGTACAACGGTTTCTTCAAATACTAACTCCAAGGGAGTTTCCACCGTTATGAAGATGAAGAAAATCCTCCGTTCAGTATTATTCCCTTTGAGAGCTCCGTATGAAATTATTTGGCAATTTTGTCATTGCTACGATCGAAATGATTGGCATTTACCCGAGAAAATGATGGCTCGTGATAATTGCGGGATTGTCAGTGATAGTATTGGGACCAATTTCATCAAGGATATTAAAAATGCTCACAAAGCATCATTTGCTGGTGTGATTTTGTCCGGGTTGGCTGGTGGGATTAGGAAAAGTATGCTCCAGAATAAAAATGAGAGTGGAGATTTGAATGTCTCATTACCCGATCATATATATTGTCTCACTCCCCTCCCTCTCCCCAATCATACACTCAAACTCAGGAATTATATGACGGGCTGCTTTGTCAAACTCCCAATTAGTATTTCCGATCCACGTGAAAGACTCAAAGCCATTGAGAAGAACATCACGCAGATAAGAAATTCTACAATACTTCAGACAAACTACTTAGTACACAAATTGGGTGGGAGTCTTTTTGGTTTCCTCATTGAAAAAACATGGAAACCCCTTCTCTGCACTGCCACACTTAGTAGTTTCCCTGGATCAGAGACTGAAGCTACTTATTTGGGCCATCGTATGATTGACACTGGATTCATGGGCAATGTGGATGTGGGGAATATAGGTACAGATTTTGAGTCATATAACAAATTAACTACAGTATATACTTATACTTACTGCCATTCAGTGATCTAATCTTTACGTTTTGAATCAATTTTATAGGTGTGAACATGACGCTGTTCAGCTACAATGGCAATATCCGAGTCTGCCTAGGCGCTGACAAGAATGTTCTTCGTACAAGAAAGGAAGTTGAAAATCTCATGGCCAATACTATGAATGAATTTGCTCAACTTTATCAAGAAGAAACTGTATGAAAAGTTAAATGAGAGAGAAAATGACAGAATCCTCATTATCGTATCGACTGATATAATTAAGTCTTAAAAAATGAGCTTAAACGTTGTGTAATTTATTTGTGAACGATTTTTTTTATTATTCATTTATTTACTTACTTATATATTTCTTTATTGCCTATGTAACTAATTTCGTACGAACTAATCGCTAGTCGCATATTGTCTAAGTATAGTTAATGATATGTACCAAAGAGGTGTAAGTATTACTATTTTTTAATTGTTATTAATACGAATAATATTATATTACATTACGTTTATAAATATTGATATACGACAATAAAATAAAACTAAATGTAATGTATCACATTTCATAAAAATTCGCAAATCTATATTTTAAGCAACAAAACTCATACATATGTCAGCAAGTGCCTACTTAATTGTAAAAATTCATAAGATTGAATGTCTTTTGATTTAAAAGGACGGGAAATGTTTCATTATAGACACCTACATATTTGTCTGGCTAGTTTCATATATTTTCCTATATTTCTATCATAATATATACTTTGTATAAAAAAGCTTCGAAGTCAGCTTAGGAAAACTTTTCTACATAAACCAAAATTTGAGTTCATCAAAACTGTAAGTAAATATCCGTTCGCACAAGGCTAGCATCACAGTTCACAACAAATATCCTAAATAAAATATATAATCTAATTTTTAGATAAGTCAACTCTTATGTAGTTTACTTCCCTCTGGATTGAACACCGTTCAAAAACCGGAAAAGGGAAAAGTCTATTCTCTCGGACGTCACACAGCACTGAAATACATTAAAGGCAACGAAACAAGAGTGTATAATAATTTATAAACTTTTCAAATGATTCCAACCATGCACATAAAAGATTTACCTCAAGAAAAACAGTCTTGGCATGAAAAAATAATCGACTCTTGGAAAATTGTGCGAGAAATCGAGTCACAGAACTCTCAGAGACATTTAACTGGGCTTGAATTTCTTCGGCAAAGGAAAAATTCATACCTTCCCATGAAAATTCCTTTCTCTCGGAGAAAATCTATAAGCAGAAAGGAAGAATTGGAAGAGAAAGTTAGTGAAAAGTTTAAAAGCTGTAAAACAACAGTAGCAAGTTGTACGGATGCAAATCCGTAGGAATAAAATCATTTGACCAGTAAAACATTTAATTACTTGAAATGTAGGACGAAGTATGTCGTAGAACATAGGGCTATGGAACAATACTCTATTGCCATTGTCACTGAACGCGAGCCATGAAATACCAGTCTCTCTATTCAAGTACAATTTTAAATTCCCTTCGCCCAATCCCATCTTTGTACAAGTATCAACCTCTGAACTAGTTGATGTAACTACAATAAGACAAAGCAAACATTTGGAATTTTAGAATAGGCTTACTTAAACTATACAAATATGCATACACATACGTACTCCCATCAAAAAGTTTGATTCAAAATATGTTTTAAAACTCACAAAAGTTCCCCAAGTCAAGCTCAATTTCTACACTACAATCCAACAGCAAGTTGGCATCATTTTGTGATTGGGATTGAATAAATGTCATTAAAGAACTCGGATCTTTATCCATGGACGTCAAATCATACGTCTCATTTTTCAGTACTGATTTGTCATTATCATCTTCTGGGGTTGAGTAATCTGAGGAAAATTCTTTCTGATCCAATGAAATTTCATTATGCTTATGGTGAAAGCCACAGGGTATAAATTCTTCTGCATGGACAGTTGTCAGCAAGTACTCTTTGAACGAAATAGAAGAGATGCTCATTGATTGTTCGACTTTGTCCGCGGATTGCGTCTTGGACGAACTATCAACTTCTTTACTTGGACTAGTGGATTTCTCGGATACTGACGTCAATAACGAGCCTAAGAAAAAAACGTTTATATATAAGGCATTATTGAATTTGTCGAAAAAAGTGCCTGCATTATTTTCAATGAAGTAAAATGAAATTAATTTATTTGCTAACTTATTGGACGAGCTGTGTCTGTTTCACCATCCTCGGAAGTCACGAAACTGGTGTTGGGATTATGCAGAGATTCGTCCTCCAATAAGCTTTCAATTTCACGCATGTTAAAGAAAAAGTCTTTCATATCATCCTGCTGTAGATTGTCATTTAAATTGGTATGTGAGTCCCCATATCTTGATGACGATAAACCTGTGATTTTAATATTTAGAAGTACTTACACATTTATTCGTCAAAGTCAATTACAATTTGAATAGCAACCGCGAGTGACAAAAATTATGGTGTAGTGAATTATTACTTGTAGTTCCAAAACTAGCATACTCTTCATCGTCTAAGGAACATGAAAAACTCTCATTTGAAATGCTTTGTTGAAGCTTTCTAGGACGAAATTCGTTGGTTTCTCCGAACAGTCTTCTACCGAGTACACAATCAGTCCTAGGAGAGAGACTGCTAGAACTGGTAGGTGATACAAGACAGACATTTTCAAAAGGCGATTCAACAACTTCATCTCTATCAACTGTCATGAAATCCCTCTTAAATACGGGCTCTGTTAAAACTTCAAACCATGCATGTATTATTTTACAGTTTGCGCATTACTCTTAAATTCGTCAATTAAATATCACTGACCTGATTTATTAGCGGATGACAACCCTTCATAGCCGTGCGAATACATAATGAGACCGTTTTTGCGTCTAAATTAAATATCATAAAATTCATAAAAGTTAATGTAATTACTTGCATAGTTATTTTTGCTGTAGTCAACAGAAATTTTTTATATATCGTCTTATCATTATTTTTCAGGTTTTTCAAAACGGAAGTATAAAAAATGCCCGGAACATTACGTGGCAGTGCCATGATGGCACGTGATCAAAGTATGTATTTATTTATTTATTTCAAGTAGTCAACAGGCAAGTACTCTTCAGTAATTGTGCAGAACAATTGTTACAATTGTTACATGGATATTATATAACGTGTAACTTTTTCATACAATGTTTTCGGGTGTGTTTCAGGTGTATTTACTTACTAAATAATAAATAATATTGGCATATACATCTTTTTCTGAATATAATGTCAGTTTTACTTGATTCGAGTGCATTAAGTACTTAAAATATTCATGTCTCAAGTGTACACCTCAAAATTTAAGAGATACTCGAGAGAAAAAAATGATGATAGAACTTTTGTCCATAACAGAATGGCACCCGTCACTGACTAGTTAAATATCATAAAATTCGTATTTTTTGGTACGTATTGTTATTAGTTAGATACTTATAAAATATGATAATTCGTATATGCACATCTGCGTATTTTGAGCATCATCGTATTTTATACATAACTTTTCTATTTTGTACCGTTTCAGACTGAAACTTTCGGTATTTACTTTGAGTAGAGAGTATTTGCTTTAGTCTTTGCCCTCAACATACCAAATAATATTATTTGCATTTGACATACACACGCTTTCCTCGAATGAACAATATACATAATGATTTATACTTTGTATATTTAAATACTTACAATTTTAAAATGAAACGACGGATGTCAAGAAAATAATATAATATTTCATCTGCTGGTCTCATCTGGTCACTCTCAAATTGCGTTCACTGAAATCATAAAAATTAAAATACAATTATTAATATTTTCTTCTTCAATCTTTTATCGATCTTCATATTGTAATTAATACAACAGTTTTATGAATAGCAAATAACGTTTTGAAAAATATATTCATAAATAAAAAAGTTGACCGGACTTATCTAATGTGAAAAAAAAATGTTTTACTGGAAAATAATGTTGCAACCACGATCAAATTCAAAAACTCGCAAGCACTCGTCAAGAATAACAATTATCCAACTTATTTCTATTGTTTTAAATACAAATTGTTTAGTTCAAGTGGACAATCTGCATGTGTTAGTGCATAAATTCCCCAATTGTCACTTAAATTTACTAAATTATAATAACAACAACAATAACAATACTAATTTTAGTGGCGACGTCGAACTAACGTTGAGTCTTATTTCGATTTCAAATCCCTTCACTTTTTTGTCGGCGCCGGCGGCGGCGACGAGGAGTGAACTACACGAAACTTTTGTTCCAATCGACAGACAAACATCCCAAAATTGTGTAATTCGCATCTTTTTATTTCCCCACCACTCAGATTTAGTATATTATTACAATCCTCGACGATATTTTGATAGGAAAACTGAGGACATCAAGCTTATGCAAGATTTAGAAAACACAGTTGTAGTAATCGTTCAATATGCGGATTATATGTGGGAGAAATTCCTCAAAACGTTTGAATCATCCGTCGGTACGCTTCTACCTCAAATCCTATTTGCTTTCCTTCAAGAACAAGAAGAACTTGTAGAAGAAGAAGATGATGACCAAATCAAAATATCGAGTGTCTTTCATTGGAAGTTAAATTCAAATTTACTCTTTGTCCATTGTTATTGGTGTTTTGCCGACCAAAGATCCAGTTTAATCCCAATAACTGACATGACTAGCTTGGAAGATGATAACGTGATTGTTATTATGACTATGGATCAGAAGATGGAATATATGGACAACATCTTCCGACTTTTACCCCGACAACATTCAACAATGCCATTTCTGGTCACAGGTCAAGACAGGAACTTTATTTCAAGTATTGCTCACTCAATTATTGGATTCCCAAATTCAACGATCAAGAGTAGCACGGATTTAGATTTTTGGACAATGACCAATACGGAAAGGATGCCAGCTATAATTCTCGATGTGAATTTCAATGAATTCATGGAACATTATATTGCTACTAAAACCCATTGCTTCAGATTTGTCACTTGCTCTCAGATAGTCAAGTCCAAGTCCTCACTTTCTCTCAATGCTTACATCCAACCCTTTACACATCAAGTGTGGCTTCTCATAATATTCTTCACTTTGACTGTATCCACGATCCTATTTGTATTCAGAAGAGTGACCATCATTACCAATAAATCAAGAGTAGAACCATATCATAAAATATGCTACAGTGTGAAAATGAATGATACGCATTTTAGTCGTCGTCGAGAAAGCTACAAGATTTTGTCTACAATGGCCGTTCTCGTGGAACAATTTCCTCGACGTACTCCTGAACCAAAACTAACTGGTTGTCTCCTTCTCATTGCATCATGGTTTTTGATGTCGGTTGTTCTGAGTAATTCTTACAAAGGAAGCGTAACTTCATATTTTTCCGTTTCTCCATCCAGGAATTACACCAACTCCTGGACAGAAATCATGAGTGGAAACTTCAAAGTCCTGACACTGTCTGGCTCAAATGTGGACACAGTCGTGACGTCATCCTCACTCCCGATATTCCCTCTCAATCCCAAAGTGAATGTCGGGATGATGTCCAAGACCAACCTCGGACGAAGGATCACAACTATTGTATTCGACCAGAATCAAGAGAATTGGCGAGGAGTTGATTTAATTGAATTTAGCACAATCATTCAAATTGTCAAAGATAATAATAATAAGGATGCTGACGATAGTCATAACGATAATAGGGATAATAGTGATTTGAGTCAATTGAATAAGAATCTGTCCACATGTGAAGGGAGAGCTTATGTGGATTTGGAGGAGAGAATTACTGAATTTCTCATTCATTCTCCAGTGAATATTGACAGTGTCCCATATCACAAAAGCACTGAATGCATTTGGGGCACGTTAATGAATTGGGGTTTTCGTAATATTGTCAATCCCCATCAAATTTACACAAGAGTGAAAAGTCTCATGGAGTCCGGCATACTCGCTCATGTACAACAAATGATACGACGAACTCATTTAAATCCTCTAATTATGCGTCGTCGACGAACAGAAACTTCATCTAGAAATTTAGTAGAGGAGAACGACAAAATTTTGAATGCTTCTGCTTTATCTGTAGAGTACAATTTATTTATTATTTTACTTACATATTTCATTGGGTGTCTTCTCTCCACATTTGTTTTAGGCCTCGAATTCATTTTCTATAATTACTGGTTTGTTTTTAAAGATGTCTGTATTTCTACGCTTTGTCCTTTTCAAAATAAAAGGCGTCCCATATATTTTGTCAATAGTTAATAAAATATATTTTGCAGAGGGTAATAATAAAATTGAGTTTAAAAGTTTCTGTTGAATTTGAGCAAGTTGAAGACCCTAAAAGTAGACTAAAACTACAAGGGAGACTCGACTAAGTAAACCTAAAAATATATAGAATTTTAAACTTCATTCCATATATGCTGTATTTCACGTGCCTTTAACTCTGATTGTCATTTCAAACGTATATACTTTGCATATTGGGAATTATGTAAGGCTGAAATGTTCCCCATTGCCTTGCTTTGTGGTCAGGCTGACCAATTCTCTGTCAGTTACAAATTGTAACTTACAATCAACAATATAAACAAATGGATTATATTTGCATGGTACAACAATAGGACAGGATGCAAGTACAAAAAGGTGACTAATTGTCACTGCGTACTAGAACGATGCATCAATTTGCAGTTAAATAAATGCAATTGACCACCGTTTAATCCCATGTCATTAGTGATCGTACATGATTAGCTTAAATGCCAAATATTTTATTGATTTAATTTGCTTCTTTTATGTTGGAGTTTTATTTTGATTTCACATTTTGTTTGCAATGTTTGACTTTTTGAAATGTTTCAAAATCGGGATTAATTAGATTTGTACGAGCTTTAACAAATGAAAGAATAAGTATTAGCATATACGTATTTTTTACAAAGGGTTGTGGGGCAAACGTTTGTAATGCGTTGAAGTCGCGTTGGGTTGTAATAACGTATTATCTTGTCTCTGCGAAACATTTGACTTTGACAGTGGACTTTTTTCAATCGTTTTGTTGAATTCTTTGGAATTTTAATTCCGTTCGACAAAGAATA
>JAIUND010004957.1:0-10561 GCA_034699125.1 Gisinianus flammeolus
TGGAATAATAATATATGTACGATAAATTGTACAAGTATTTTCGTAACAATCGCACACACATTGTGTGTTGTATTTTTGCCAATTTATTTATGAAGCCGTCGTAAACCAAAACAAATTAATGGCTCGTATATCATTTCCACGTGTGTCGTAAAATTCATCAATATCAATACGTTTTGTTTGCTTCACATACGAAATGATGAGTGATATACAGGAAATTAAATTGGTTAAAATAGTCACAAAACGAATTCTGCCTTGCGATTGACGGGATTTTAATGGGAATTAGTGGAAAAATACACAAAACTATTTGATGGGGGGACAAAAATAAGTATCAAATTTCATTCTGCATGAAAATTCAAGAACGATTTTTTGTTAGTTTTTTCCTTGTTTGCATCATCCCCGTCCACATTTGTCTCATTTTTTACTAGCAGTTCCATAGCCATTTTGGTTGTACCTCCAATGAAATGAGAGCACGTATGGAATCCTTCACTACATATAGAGATTAAAAAAATCTGGAGTTGAATTGCGTACGTTTAAACTTAAAACGGAAATGATTACTCATTTTCTGAGGGTATAAAAAGCAGACGGAGAATCACCAGTTGATTCAATTCAATTCGGTTCACTCCCAACTTTGAACTTTTTACTCTCCCAAAGTCTCATCATTTTCTCATATACTGACAAAATTTTCTACTCTTTCTTTATATAAATTCAATTCTTATTGTCTACGAATTTTCTTTTCCTGTCTCTCATTTAACAAACTGTTAATTTGGAGAAAAATGAGACCATTTTACTTTCTCGTTTTGATATTTTTAATTAGCTTGAAGATTTTTGCAAACTCAGAACCTTCCGTGTACGTTCCGTGTGAGTATATCCGACTTGGAACGACGCTTGTGCGGCAACCTGCAGCGGTGTGAACTTTATCATAAGGGAATGTTCGAAGGAACTGAAGACTGAGGACCACGTAAATTGCTATTGTGACAAGAAGGAGAATTCCGTGTCAAAATTGTAAGTAAAACAATCTCATTTACAACAAATCCATTTTAGTTCCTTTCTAATTGTGGTCTGGGAAAAGGAATTTGACTGTTTTTGTTTTAAAAAAATGTCTCCAGGAATGTTTATTCTCTGGAGAAGACATTTCGTCATTTGCCACCCTGTCTGTCATCTGGAAGAGACTTGTGTCGGGGATTTTGTTCGAGTGTTGACCATGTTCTAGCAGATTGTCTTCACTACGAGAGTTTCTACGCCTGTCTCTGCAACCGGAAGTTCTCCTCCGCCTGACCGAATCTCCTTTCCCACTTTTATTTCTTTCACTTCATTAAATCCACTGGCCACATTTTACCAACAAATGAAGAAGCTCGACATTTTATCTTGTTTTGGCTATTTAATTTTATCAAATTAATCAAAATAAAGAAATGAACTTAATTATTTACTTATAAACCCTGAAAAAGCGGCACAAATTTTCTTTCGCTCGAGAGGTGTTTTTGACTTGTTCCTTGTACTTAACTCGTTTTTATGTTGGCGACTCTTGTGCATTTTTATTAGTAGCATAAATACATGTTCTGGATAATCGCAATATAAAAATAAATCCACTCGCGTTCAATTTTCATTATAGTAAATGCTTAATTTTTGTATGGAGAATCGAGCGTATGAATTTAATGTAGATACATTTAAATTTACAATATTTACTCGTATATTCATTTTCAATGCGTTTTGTCGTTTGTAAACAATAATATTAATATTAATAGATATTAATTACCTACAACCACACAGTGACACAGTGTGCACTTTTTGCCTGGCGTTCGAAGATTTCGTCACGTCTAGAGAAACTTGACGCACCAACTCAAATGTCCATGAGAGATTTTTTAATCCAAAACCGAGAATTCAATTCTCAGAATTGTTTCATTAACCTATTTGTCATTTGAAACTGTAATTAAAAGCAGTTAAATTTCGTATTAAGGAATCACAATGTTAGGCACGGACGGAAAGGAGGTCCAGTCCAAAAAGAAAAAAAAGTACGAGTCCTTAAAGAAGAGATTCAGAGATTTACAAAACTCTGTGAGTTGCTGGGAATCCAAGTTTCAAGAAATTCAAGAACGACATGAGACTTCAATATCATACTGTAAGTTGTTTTTTGTGTGTTGCTTGTTATTTAAAATCAGTGTACGTTTGTATAATAAATGCAAAATGAAAGGGTTTAGATAATATAATAATATACAAGGTGTATGTATTTTTATTGTTGCAGATGACAAGAAAATATCAAAAATTGAATCCAAGATCAAGACTGTCAAATTAAAATTGAAAGCTGGAAGGAATAAGATAAAGTTATTGGAATTGAAATTATTAGGTAAAATTGACCATTTCTGTTTTCATTTTAGACTCGTAAATATTTTATTTACATTTGTTTAATATCTTCAATCGAATTCAACTTTGTTATTATTCATGCTGCGTTCTTGAAAATTATTATATGTACATATATAGCTCAAGCAAATGTGGACTCACCAAATGTACCAAATGTATTGACGGATGTTAACAACAATCATTGTGACCAGCTCACAAACCCAAGTGTGGACATTCATATTCCATCTCCAGTAAAATCTCCAGTAAAATCTGTGACCGTTGAGACTCATGAACAATCATCATCCGAAATGGAAAATGTAAAGGTTGTGAAAAATAGTCAGCACGATGTGATGCGAAGTATTAGAAAGAGGCAAATCGTTGTACGGTGTGAGCGAATTATACTGCCAAAATCAAGTCAACCCGAAGAAAGTAATAATAATGATGATGATGAGAAGAATGACAAGTTTTCAACTGAACCCAAACAGCAGGAAAAACAAAATAACAATAATCATATAGATGAAAATGAATGTGTAACACCTCCAGAAAATGTTGATTCTCAAAGTGTTGCCCAGCCCTCGAATAAATCTAAGAATAAGCTTTCATCTAAAAAAGTGACGCTCAAAGCTCAGTTCCGTTGTCATTATGCTCACTGTAATAAAATATTTTACGGACGACCAGCTTTCCATGGACATCTTAAAACACACAGTAGTAGTTCAAGTTCCGGTGAGTCCGTCCAATGTTCATATTGTGACCGATGGATTAAAGGAAAAGCACAATACAAATCTCATCTAAAAGTCCATCAATCTTCACGCACTCCTAATACTTCATCGTCTCGTCAAAAAGGAAAATACTCAAGGTCTTTTGTCAAGGCATCTCATGTGGATAGACATGGTATGGTTCATTCGACTATGAAACGACATGATTGCCCTGTCTGTCATATCAAATTTACTATACTTGAAAATTTTCGTGATCATTTGAAACTGCACAAAGATGTGATGCCGGATTTAGTGGTGAAACAATCAGCCTGTAAAAATGTTAAAGGTAAATAATTAAAATTATAGTTACAGTTCAGATCTACATTTGTATTTATCCTTCTCGATTGAGAGAAATATTATTATATATATATATATATGTATTTATACTTTTGTTCATATTTAATAATATTTATATCTTTTTCCTTTTGGTTTTCAATGCAGAAGTCAAGCTTCATGGATGTGAATACTGTCATTCGAGTTTCCGATCAAAACGTCAATTAAATATCCATACGAAAACCACACATACTTTGGATAAATCGTATTGCCTTCACGAATGTCCTGTTTGTTTTAGAATTTATACTAGACTTCACGATTTTGCGAAACACTATGAAAAAAATCATCCAGAAACATAACGAGTAGGTAAAAACGAAACATTTATTCAGCCTATTTTTAAGTACCTATTTATGTAGGTCATTTGATTTTTCCCTTAATTCTTCCAATTATTGTAATAGTGTAATCTTATTTGGTCTGTCAGAAATTATGACACTTACATTTCGTGTCATTTTCGTTGTCTACTCGCCTGTCAGTTGCAGCTATTATTATAATTTGTAATAATTATTTTATACAATGTATATTTTTGCCTTCTTCTTTCCTTTCAATCATAGTCGATTGAAGTAACAACAATAATGTTATTATTGTTATATATATCTACTCAAAGTTCCTGTTATATATTTGCCAGATGAACCATGATATTCAAGTTGTAGATATATGTAAAATGATTTGTATAAAATATAACCCAGTATATATACTGCATCAAAATCTACTCTTTCTAGTCCTTTTTACTTTGTCTTTGAAAGAGCATAAAAATTACCACACACACTCAAATGACTTTGACGACATTAAGATTTAGATGACATCGTTCGTCTACTCAATGTCTAAACTCCACCCAATCTTTTTTACAACGGCGGTTTCCGCCGTTTCAAGGGACAACAGAATGCATGCTGCCGTTGCTCCAAACTTGTTCCCATTTCGATGAAACGTTCTGGAAATAAGTCAGGATTTCTTTACAACGTTTCATTCATTCACAAACGTTCCCTTTTTTCGTACTACAATTTTTTGGCAAACTAGAAAGTTTATCAAGGAAAATTCGTCATTATAATTTACATAATTCAGGTCCTTACAAATCAAATTGCCATAGTTATGGTAATTAAAAGTCCTTTTACTTTCAAAATGAAACTTGACCAAATTAGAAATTCCTCTAAAAGACTTCTTTTTTTTTGCCAGTTCATCTTCCATTTTCATTGTTGGTGCAATTTTGTAAATTTGCATAGCTTGCATGTACATGTGTGGGTTTTTGTAGGTCCACAGAACTGTGGAACTCAGGGCTGGTCTTTTGCCCTCACCAAAAAAAGTCCAATTCTTTCGTTATATAATTCCGTGTCAATTTCCTTTGATAAATGATAAATTTTGCATTTGCATCCTCCGTCTAATTTTTTTTGTAGCAGTGTGCAGTGTATCAAGAAAACTAAACGAGTCAGTGTAATAGTAAATCGTATAATTAAGTTAATCTACAATTAGTAATTGTCAATTACTATTTAGATAAACTTCCGTCACAATCGTTGCTTTGTGTGTTTGTCTAGTAAATTGTGTACTTACCTAAAAAAATATATACTATATAAAAGTGTTGTAATTTTAAAGCTACCTATATACATATATATTGAGATATGGCCGAAGTGGACAGTGAAAATGTAAATGTAAATCTTAATCAGAGTGAAAGTCCAAAGGAAATCCAGGAGGCTGAGAGTGAAAGTGAGAAAAGGCGAGCTGTGGCTGTAGTTATAGCTGAAGTCCCACAAGGGCATGAACAATGCTGTTTAAGTTGGTGTGATGAAGCGTCACCATTGGAATTAGAATTGGAATTTGGAGAGGCTCAAACTTTTTACCACCACAACCACAACAATCATCATCATCACAATCTCAATCGTCTCCCTTCGGACGGCTCCAAATGTCATGAGAATAATGAGAATCCTCCAAATTCAAGTCAAAGTCGAATTGTCCGGAATTCTTCGAGTTGTGTTCGAGTGGGGAAAAACCCATCCGAAGATGACCTTTTACATCATATAAATGTGTCCAATATCCTCGGGGATGATGACGTCACATCCGAAGACGTCACCGTACGTTTTTTCCTTTGTCGTTTCAACTCTTTCATGACCTTTCCTCTCCCCTACTTCTCAAATTGACATTAGTCACATTAGTAATTATATATTTTTTATTTTCATCCATCTTCTATATAGATTGACATGATGATTCCATCGGATAAAGTCGGTTTGATAATTGGGAGAGGTGGGAAAACCATTAAGATTCTTCAGGAGAAATCCGGTAGCAAAATGAATATCATTCAAGAGTCTTCCTCTTATGAAGAGTATGATAAAACTCTTCGTCTTGTTGGGCCACCCGATCTCGTTGAGGTATAATAATCGAAAAAATAGCTACCTATAGTTTTTTATAAATTTTCTTTGGTGCAAACTTTACTATAAGAAATGTCTCCATGTTTTTTTTTCATACACACACAGCACGCTCGGCAACTCGTCATTGATTTACTTTCAAAAACTCCAGGGAGTCCAAATAAGCAGTTTAAACACAAAAATGAGTACGAGCGATCCACGGGTCGGAGTTCTGGACCTCCAGGTGGTCGATTTGGTCATAGTTCTGGTGGTTCTGGTTCTGGTTCTAGAAGTGGTGGAGGTGGTCGATTTAAATCCATGCGTTTCCCAGTACCAAAAATCTCAGTGGGTCTTGTGGTTGGGAAGGGTGGTGAGACAATCAAAAGAATTCGGATGGAGACAGGAGCCAAAGTTCAATTTGACCCGATTAATACAAGTTTGGGGGAGATGGATGAGCAGTCTGCGGTCATCAGTGGGAAACCTGAACAAATCCGTCATGCTTGCGATCTCATCGAGGAATTAGTCAATACAGCCATTAATGGGATGAAAAAAGATGGAGGGCGAACCGGTCAGACTCGTCACAATAGTCATCAACATCAAAATCACAATCATATAAATAATCATCATAATAATAATAATAATAATTACAACAACAACAACAATAATAATAATAATTATTACGATGAGCCTCACGAGAGTCCGTCACATTTAAATCAAAATCCTCATTCTCATGTTCAAAATGTTCACGACCATCAAAATCCCAACAACAACAATAATAGTAGTAATAATAATAATAATAATAATATGAATAATATGAATATGAATAATAAATCCATGATGTCAAGAGATATGGATCGATTTGAGGAAGAGCGAGTGAGCGTTCCAGCTGGGAAAATCAAATTGATTATTGGGAAAGGACGAGAGAATATCCGACACATTATTCAACAGAGTGGAGCTCACTGTGAAATTGATCGCAATGGATCACCAGACAGCCCCGAAAAAACTTTTATTCTCAAAGGGACTCGACAACAAGTAGAACATGCCAGGGAAATGATTATGGAGAAAGTCAATTCACGGTCTCCAAAGGTATATGTAGCTCAATTAAAGTCCATGAAGATAATTTGTGTGTGAACAAAAAAAGTGGAAGATAATTAATTCGGTTTGTACATACATGTATATAGAGGCATCACAGAGGTCGAGGTCATCATCATAGAGTGTCTGAGAGTTATGGTCCAAACGGTGGGAATTCTCACTCTGAATGGGGAGCTGGAATGGGGAGTGGTGACCCTGGGAATTCATGGACACCCGATCAACAATATTTTGATCCCATTTCTCAACATGATCGTCGTGAGCTCCAATTGGAAAAACTCCAGACATTCACCGCTCCTTTTCCTTATCTGTATAATAATAATATATTATGCTACAGTTAAATACTCATAAAGCTTTGAATTCCAGATTTTCTAGGTAATAATTCGAATAGTCAACCGGACTATGGCTACTCCCAATGGCTTGAATATTTCCAACCGGAACGTCAACAAGCTCAAGCGGATGCATGGGAACAGCAGGTCAAAGCAGAGCAAGATGGTAGCGAACCCCAATCGACACTGGACAACAATAGTGATAATAATACAAATAATCCAGAGAGTAAAGATCCATCCGCATCATCAGGATTAACGTCAGATTCCACTCGAGACGTTCAGTCTGGACCACCAGGAATTAGTACAAACATTATGGTGTCGGATGGTCAAAGTCCAAATAATAATAATAATAATAATCGAAATCAGAATCAGAATCACAGCCCAGGTGGACAATCCATTGATTATAGTCAAAATTGGTCGTATCAGGATTGTTCTCTAGAGGACAACAAAATCCCGGGCCCTCCTGATGGCAACAATCATTTTATGAAAACTCAAGGGGTATTTTATACACAACAACTATACACAATTATACACAACAACTATATATTTTGTAACTTTACATTGAATAGTAACGAGTTTCTGAATTTTAATGGCATTTGGTAAGCTTCATGCTATTTGCTTGAATTTGTATTTGATGTATATAGGATCATCCGAATCCCAATTTGAATTCGAATTCAAATCAGATTCCTATTCTAAACTCAAATCACAATCCTGATGATCCCATGATGAACACACCGATATTTAATAATGAAAATCCCAACAACAATAATATTCATCCGGGAGTCCCGGGTTTTCCAGCTTTTGCATATTATTATGGTCATCCAATACCCCCATCATTCCCTCCTCCACATCAACAACAACAACAGCATCCAAATATGCCTGGACCACCTCCAAGTCATCAAAATCCAAATCTGAATGGAGTGCCAATTCATCCTGGAAATGGCTCATGTACTCGAATCGTCACATTGTACTATGATTTGAGTGTCAATTCTATCTATCTGATTGATACAATTATTAACTAATCACTATATAATCCATCCAGTTGGATATGGATATTTTATTACGGACATTATAGTCTGCAGCACTCAGGAAATTTTGAAAAAAAGACAACAAAATTAGAAAATCTTAAATATTTGCCCTTTAGCGTGTGGCGTTTAAAAACTTATTCAAATGAACAAAATGTGTAAAACTTTTCTACGTAAAATGTACCTACGTAAGCGATATCAAATATTATGTGGAGAAAAAAAATGAGGGGCATGAGAAAAATCTGTATTGAATCTATTTGACATAGCATTCTAATAAAATATAATATATTTTACTCTGTGATTTTGTTAGTGAATAAACAGTGCTGAGCTTTTAGATGTAATCGAAATTTGTATGCCAAAATACATCCAGTGGATGGACAAACGTTTTGTTACATAGAATATGTGTTTTAGCACCGACTTTATTATTATTATTGTTATCATTCATATTAATATTAAATACATTTTTTTTGATTAATTTCCCTGTGTATTCACGACTCAAGACACTTATGGCTATTTGGTAGATTAAATTGCAGCAATAAAAAACTTTCGACTATTTTTATATCATTATATTATAAAATATTATAGAATCGCACATCGCTTCACACTTTAATATAAAATTACGCTTATTATATCGACTCGATATGATCGAGAAACGATCCATTTTACAAATGTTGTGAAATTTCTAAAAAATCTATTATTTGTCAACTTTTTTTTTTCATAATAATTACTTTTAAGAAAAGAAAGGCATGAAGGTACTTGAATTAGCCTTCATTTTCCGTGAATTGATATTCATTTATACTAGGTATACCATTACATTTTTCATAATTCACTATAATTTAACAGACTGATGATCGAGAGGGGCCTCATCAGAAATTTAAGCAGTTTTTAAAGTTTTCTTTCAGTTTTCCTTCAAAAATATTTTGTCCACGACTTGATTTCCTCCTCATTTGTGAATGTTATCAATGTTTTATAGTTTATACACATATGCTTTACAAAAACGATACAAGTCCAAGTTTATGACTCAAAATATGATGAAATTGACTACAATTTAAATTACACATGTGAAACATTTCAACAATGGTATATATATAATAACTGAGAACTTATGTGCAGAATCAAACTAACTGGGCTTCGAGATTATTTGGGTACTGAATATTTATTGATGACGATGACGACTGGACAGGATTCCCATCAAAACCTTTCTTTTTTGGCCGACCACGGGGTCGTTTAAATGATGATGGGGAAGGGGGAGGAGTGACGGCCGATGAGCCACGACCTGGTCCTGGACCTGGAGTCCATTCCTCATCATCTTCTTTTTCCTTCTTACATTCTACTTGATCAGAATCCTGCTGCTGCTCCATCCCAATTGCAATTTCAATTTTCTTCTTCTCTTTTTCTTGAGGAACTGCTACTGGGTCTGGCTGGTCAGAGGTTATTGATTTAACTGGCCAAGTTTTCCTTGGACGGCCTCTGGATTTTTTTAGTGTTGAACTAATCGATGTTTCCGACGCACTGGAATTGGAGGGATTTGAAAGTTGCCAGCTGCTCTTGTTGTTGTTGATGGTGGTGGTGGTGGCAGATGAAAATAATTTTAAATCTCGATTTTTGGGTGGCTTTCTAATAGGTTTCACCATTGTCAGCCGGGACATGGGTTTGAGCCTGGATTTCCCCTGACCCCATCTATTTCGCTTGAATTGAATTGTAGGTTTACAAGGCCAAGGTGGACAATCGTCAACCTGCAATACTTTAACCTGAATTTTAGGTACAAACAAAAAATACATTATTATGAGGATAAACTGTACATTTTATACATATAGGCATATATGAATTAACAATATTACATGTTTTGCTAGTAATGAATTCACAAAATTACCTGAGAAGAGGGGATGTAGGGCAATAAGGCCATCTGATTATTTAGCGATTTTGCATGGCCACCATACAATTTTTTAGTTTCCAATTTAAAATTTAATTTGAATTTAATTTCATGTCCAAGTAAAGGGATTATTCGGCTGATGTCCCTTGATAGTTCTTGATCTTCAAGGCACTTGCTCACTATATCATCGTCCAATTGGTGATCTGAAATATTATTATAATAAAATTAACTTAAGTGATGACGTGTCTCCTCAGTGTCTCCTTATCACTTGTGTATTACACACACACAGTGACACACATTAATCATTAATGTCTTGTTTTTCTTGCCAATTTTTCACATCTTTGTCAGTAAAGTAACAATGGATCGAATTAATTAATGTGATTTCTTAAGCTTAATTTAGTACGTAAATACATGAATACATACAGTCCGTTCATTTATTCGTGAGACTTTTGTTTTCGGAGAGAACGCGCGTCGAGTCGATGATGCCCTTGAT
>JAIUND010004958.1:0-10558 GCA_034699125.1 Gisinianus flammeolus
CCATGTCTTTCTGCATATTAATATGCAAAAAAGTGAAAATACGTCTATGACCCGTTATTCCATCCACAACTTCATATGTTTGCCTTTTTATCTTTTTTCATTTGCACTTATGGATTGATTAAATCAATTTGATTTACATGCGTTGTTTCATGATAATTGATTGTCTTTTGTCGTCACAGACGTTTCTTTATTCCATAATTGTCCATCATCGGCATTACTTTTATGAACAATTTTTGTGCATGTGGGTAAAAATTACAAATTAAGTTTTTTTACCCAAACCACAAAGTGTTAACATTCTACGACAGCATGACTGATGTTCACTCTCTCGAATCGGCACTTGAATGCGGGCAAATGCCAAGAAGATGGATTCAAGGGTCATTTCTGAGAAGGAATAGTCTTCAATCAAACTAAATTTTTCTCGTTTGATTTCTTCCATGATGCTAAAGAGAGTGTCCCAGCCCATGGAAATGTTAAATAATTGAAACTGGAGAATATTCTATGTACACAACACATCAAAATCAAAGGGAGAGAGAATTCAGATTAAAGGCGTCATATTACAGTTTACACAGTATATTGACTTATTGACTTTTATGAATGTGATATATACTTACTTATGTTAGTATTTAAATTTGAAATATATGTTTACCTGATGCTGATCTTTCAATTCACAAGGATCAAATTTCTGTTTGATCGTCTGGAGAAGTTTGGTCAAGGCAGGAGAGATTGACGGCGGTCCTTGTTGATACTGATATTGAGGATTCACTGGAATTTGTTGATATTGATATTGAGGATTTCCCGGAATTGGTTGATATGGAGGAGGATTTACAGGTTGCGGATACGACGGATTTCCTAATTGTGGGTTCTGCTGATGATTTCCTGGAATTTGTTGATTTCCAGGTTGTGGATACGATGGACTATTTTCCATTGGAAGTTGGGAAGGTTGAGAAATTCCTCGGTTTTCTTCTGACGGGAGAAGAACTTTGAGTTTGATGGTTAAACTATATCCTTGAGCAAATTTATTCTTGAGATGCTGAACACTATATTTACATATCAAAAAATGTACACACACGATCGACGTGACATGAGAAATATGATATGAACAAGCATATACATATATTTTATGTACATATAAGGAAATAATGTTTTTACGTATTTTTTTGTTGTGATTATGAGTTTATTTATACCTGCCGAAACATTGCATTTGTCCATTGACCATTATTCCCAGTCGATTACTCAGTGCTTCACATTCATCCATACTGAAAGGAAAGCATTGACATTTGACAATTAAATGTCATTTCCACACATGCGCATATAATGAAAACACTGATCTGATTAAAGGCTTGAATATAATAATATGAAAACTCTTTGGACTCTACTAGAAAATCTACATAATAATATAATGTAGTTCTGTATACCTGTGTGAAGTCAAAATGATGGCTTGTCCAGCACTTTGAACTCCAGCCAAAATTTTCCAAAACTGACGCCTAGCGTGAGGATCAACGCCTTTTCAGTATTCCAAAAACAAAAATTAAATGTAATGCAATGAAATGATTATTACAGGTTTAAGTACATATTTTTTCGTAATTTGTATTGAATTTTCTGTAGTCAATTTCAATTTCTTGCTGCATTATACCTGTCGTGGGCTCGTCC
This sequence comes from Gisinianus flammeolus, assembly GCA_034699125.1. Lineage (NCBI taxonomy): Eukaryota > Metazoa > Arthropoda > Collembola > Symphypleona > Katiannidae > Gisinianus > Gisinianus flammeolus. The sequence goes on from JAIUND010004958.1 coordinate 1,651, forward strand.
AATAAAACCACTGGTGGATTACCTATCAACGCCATACCAGCACTAATTAATTCAAAACAATTTCCATAACTCTCACGATCACAATTCGAATTCATTCATATACCGTAAAACTTGAATTGAAGACCTACTCCAGATTATTACAAACCTATTTACCTCAATTATTAGCCTAGTTTTTTCGTTGGTTTTATCTTTATCTATACCTAGTGTAAGCCATTTACCGTCTAATGCTCTATTCAGTTATCCTTGGTTTTTGAACAATTTCAAGAATTGTAGACACTTTAGCCAAGGCTTTTAATTCAAGTTTTACGTTATACGATATATACAATTAAAGTAATCTCAAGAATTTTGAGTGCAAAATCAAGATAAATGATTTGGGATTTGATTAAAACCTGAGCCTTCGTTTCATCCCACCGCTGTATTTACGGCATTGAACATCTCCACTTTTCTCCAGTCCTATAATATAATAATATGAGTGACTCCGCCAGAATAGGGACAATTTACGTAAAACACTTTTTTGCATATTTATGGACAACAGAACATGGAGAATATTTTAGGACAAGTTTAAACCTTTTTTACTGGAAAAAAGTAATTTAAGACCTTTGTTAAACTTCTCCAAAAATTCTAAATTAAAGTAAACCCATGATTTGTGGAATTTGAATTTAATTAAAATCATTGAGAAACGTATTTACGCGCCAAACAGCCGAAAATATTCAAGGCGCTATAACTCTAAAACAAGCTATACGTAAATTGCCCCTTTTCTTACGGTCCGCTCCATATATTATTATACATTTACATAAAAGCAAATGGGACAATTCGAACAATCACAATCAAGATATATATCTGTATGTAGTTACATAATAAAAAAATACAGGAATTTTAGGAGATTCTTTATTCTGTATTTCTTACCCATTTTGATAAGCCATTTCTCTGCCTCTTTCTGTACGATCTCCGTGTAAACGCCTCGAAGTGCACAAATGAGAGCGAGCATTTGTTTACCAGTCAGAGTCCCGAGGAAAGCATCAAATTGCGGGCAATATCCGATACTATTCAGAAACTTCTCCTTCTCTTGAAACGTGGCCTTCTTCCCATGTAAACTATGTTTCCCCAGTATGATGGCGTCTCCTTCACTTGGATCTTCATCACCCGTGAGCATTCGGAATATGGTCGTTTTCCCGGCCCCGTTCACCCCCAACAGACCGAAACACTCACCGTAGTGAACTCCGAAACTGAGGGAGGACACTGCCCGGATTTCATTGTAATTCCTAGACAAACCACTCACGATGATCGCGTCCGTATTTGCTTCAGCTTTACATATACATTCATGTGTGACAAAAAAGGAAACCAAATAAAATCAATTTAATTCAATATGAAAATGAAAATTCAGAAAATCACAAACTAATTACGATATATATTTAATAATAATTGAAAAGTTATCTCTCACGATGCAAAATGGCCTCATCAATTCTCTTAGTTTCCTCAAAGCAATCCTCCTCTGTATTATACACACCCGATGTCTGGGCTGTAATCAGTTTCCGGACTTTTTTACACACACCGTACTCAATGAGAGCAAGGACTCCCAGGAAAAATGTCGTCTCCATGATCATAATAAGGAAACCAATGGCAAGAGTAGACGATATCGCGAGATTTTTGAAACATGGATAACCTTTACTTTCCATGCATTTTTCTATATATATATACAATTTACAAATTACAAATTACGATTTTAATGTGCAATTAAATGTATACTGATTGTTCTTCTCTTTTTTCTTTTTTTTTTTGTTAGTTTTATCCTTTTCTCCCCATGTAATTGTTATACATTTTATATTGTAATAAAACTAATAGCCATAAATATGCCCTTACCGCGACAGCACATTTGGTAGAATTTTGCATCTTGCCGATCTTCGTGATCGAATGGGTCGAAATCCATCTTCCTCATTAATCGATTATTATTCAAATTATTCTGTCCGGATCCGGATGTTTTGGATTGACAAACAAATCCTAGGATTTCCTTGGACACGAGATCACAAGCTGTATTGGCGACGGCCGTGTACGCAAAATCCTGTAGCATCAGTGAAACATTCCATGATGGGAAAATGCGAAAAATCCCTTCAATTATCCCATATGCACTGCCCCCACCGCCCCCAGCAAAAACGACGACAACAAAAATAAGGCCCACGACGGCCAGAATAACTGGTACTATATTGCAAAATATATACAATAAAATTAAAATATATGTACATATAAAATGTTCCTTGTTCCAATTCAATTATTTTTCAATTTACGATTAAATAGTCCAACAAAAAAAAAATACCATCTTACTCAGAAAAACATGGAGGAGAAATAAAAACATGAATCCTCCCGTCGGACTGGACGCTCTCAAACTGAACCAGTACGACAGAGAAATTGTATTCAGTCCAAAAACAATCAAAATGAGGAAGAGCATCCCTATATAGGAAATTCCAATTAAATTGAATTCCCATGCACCAGTCTAAATTTAATTATAAATGTATATAGCTATTTTTAATATTTAATTTTAATTTAATTATAGAGAGAGACGTGAATAAAAATAAAAATAATATTCGTACCAAGACCGTGATTGGCCATGTACGGTAAATTGCTTCCAGTGGCATTCAAAATGGGGATCCAAATGATCATGAAAATGACAAATGACCATCAAAACAATCAAGTCCACCACCAAATACGAAGTCCAGTAAACAAATGGGCCAGCTCCAGCCAGTCTCTGCATTTGTTTCGCCTGAAAACCCACTAATTTTGTTTTTATGTACAGTGTACAGATATTCAGATATATACAATCGACGAAAACTGATTGACTGATTGTGATCTGAAAAATGAGAAAAATGTGTATATAGTAAAAATGGGTATACTATACTTTTGAAATTTTCTCTTCCACCGGAAGGACAACAAAACTGGCTGCAAGGATGGCCAGTCCAAAGAAAGCAAGATAAGAAAAGGCGACGGTATAAGCAATATCCATCATTTCCCCTCCGGCGTCCAACCCAAACGGTGCCTCTCAAATCATTTTCACATGTGGATAAACACGAAAACTGGAAAACTGGAAAACTTTGATGTTAAATGATTTTGTTTTTGTTCATATATACCGTGAGCAAATCCCAAATGTGTCGACGACTTTCCGGGTCCAAGCCAGAAGCTATGTATATAAATTGTATGGTTACGATAAAGATAAAACACTAATTAATTATTAATTGCCTACTTACACAGGAAAATCAAATGCTCTCGTACTTATATTAATTTCTTAAATAAATATATATAGATTTATGTACCTCGTCCAAAAAGACAATTTGTGTTTCTCCAATGAGGGCCATTCCCAATTGAACCTTCCGTTTTTGACCACCAGATAATTTCCCTGTGACCACATTCAACTTGTCCGACAAACCCAATTTGTACGCCAAAATATCCGATCGTGCTTTCGCATCTTTGGACTTCATACCCTTCAACTAATTGTAAATGAAAATGAACACATACATAAGTACATTTACACTTTACAAAAAAAACGCCCAAACTCGGCTCGGTGGTGTGCTATACTGTACTATGCACACAATACGTGGTTGGTCATTAGAGTTATCTTCTCTAATGCCTTCTGGAGTTTACTCTAGAAGATGTTGTTTTTGTGGCAGTGTTCGTCTTAGAATAACGGTTCATTATGTACTGAAAGACTAAACACTTAAATAAAAACAAACAAACAAACAAACAAACAAACTAAAATATACTTAATTAATATTTGTGGAGCTTTTTACATCGTTTTTGGTAAAACAAAGTATTTGAAAAAAACTACTCACTTTTCCAAAGAGCCGGAAATGTTCGGATACTGTCAATTCATTCAGTAGTCGATTTTCCTGGGGACAGACACTTAAACTCTCTCGAGCACCCTCCAAATCCTTTGTAATATCATGATTGTTCACAATCGCTGTCCCACTGGACGGCTTTGTCATCCCTTTTTTTTGGCATAATATTATAATGTATTAAAATTATGAAAAATCCTAATTTTCTATTGTATTTATCTGTATCTACTACATATATATTTTAATTTTACTATGTACTATGCAAAATCTCAAAGTCCCCATGAAAAAATTATACCTGTGAGCATGGAAACAAGTGTCGTTTTCCCAGCTCCATTGTGTCCCAAAAGGACCGTGATTTGATCCTTATAAATATTAAGGGACACATGATCCACGACCGTTTTCCCCCCATACAATTTAGTTAATTTCTGAATGGAAACCCCTGCTGTTAGTTCTATTGGTTCCGCCTCAAAATTGCCTTGGGATTCCTCAGCAGACTTTATAGCATCATCTCCTTGTCTCTCCGCATCCACTTTCGGGCTCTTCCAAGTGGACAGTTGAAAAGGGTAATACCAGGGTTTCCTCGTACCGAAATTAGACGGGAGCACTGCTTCAAAGTATAGAGCGAGACCAATGTACAATATCGAGCTGGCAATCATCATGAGCATCACAGCTCCCATCGTCAACTCATCCCAGATCGTACTCTGTTGGAACAAGTTCCGGAAATATGCGCCACTTTCTTCAAAATAAAATCAATGTCGATATAGGTATCGAATAAAGAACTTTAACCAAAAAAATACTCGTAGCTTGACTTCTTTTTAAATGATTTAGATCACCTTCTATTTCAAAGTTCCGTATGAGATCTCCAGCATATTGAAGGGCCATGGTCGGGATCAAACAAATGACCAGTTTGACCCCAATCGGGAAAAGTGGATACTTAGAGAAACTGAAGCCGTACAAACCAAGCCAGGAGAACATGTAAATTAAGAAGGCAACCCAGGCTCCAATCGTCGCTTCAAAAATTCAATAACAACATCATTTTTTATAGATCCTTTGAAGATTTTTCACTCGCTTTTATTCGGCAATGATTTCAATGTGTTTTTTTTTCTTCAAATTAATATTGTTATATATTAATTAACTCACGTCGTTGAAATAAGGAGGAAATAAAGAGGAGGAAAGAGTTGAGAGCGAGGACGTAAAGGAGGAGGAGGATGAAAATGAGGAACCCCGTACTCCGAACAAAAACACCGCACGCCGAAAACATTAGTACAGCCACAGAAATCATGAGGAATTGAGAGAAGAAGCCGTTGAGCATCCAGCCGACAGTGTGCATCCAATTGTCTAGTCCATTTATCTTCAGCAGCTCCTACCAAAAATTAACAAATTGCACATCAATTAATGTACCTACAGATATAAGTAGGTACTGGGAAATTCTTAACACAATTTTTGTATACGACATATTTACCTTGAATCCACTGGCTTTCTCACTCACGATCCAATTGACGGTAAAACAGAAGGTCAAGACGGAGGCCATATTCACAAAGAAAGGGAAACTGAGTTGAAGGTAGGATTCAAGTGATTGAGAATACACTTTGAACGATGGGTAAGGCATTTTTTGAAGAGAAATCGTTTCCGTGATATTCCCCAATTGAGTGAGCATCCCAATCATGATTTTGTCTAGGATTTGAAAACCAGTGAATCCCATTTCTCTATACTCACCACCATTGCAGACCCCGCCCACGACCAATTGCCTTTTCTCAAAACAGAATGAATTGCTATAGTCTTTGGATGAGTGTGGTCCAGCCACTTGATTCGTCGCAAACAAATCCCTCTCCTGGAATTTCTCTTTGTTGCTTGTGGTGGGGAATCGAAGTTTGTAGGACCACGTCGTCTCTTTTAGTGATGTTGTTAATATGATGGCCACAATCAATTTCACCTCATTCGAGTCATTGGCTGCCAATCGATTGTTATATTCGATTATTTTATTCTCACTCGAGAATCCTTTCCATTGCCAGACTTCCGGATGCAACCAACCGACTGTATATATATATATGTACAACGACAGAAAAAAGATGGCATTTTTCAAACGCTAAATAATATATAATAATGATATAATTACTATGTATATACAATCCGGACTTGGTTTAAACGAAAACGATTATAATGAACACACTGGGGGGGTTGTCGGAGATCATCAGGGGGATCAATTGGATTCTTTGGTAAGTATGACCTCCTTCGATCACACTCCGCTTGTAATTTCTCCATGATTTCTTTGGATGTACCCGAATTGGGTGCAAAAGCAATGAGATTCCCCTTTAGTCCGAATATCGGAAGCACCAGATCCTTATTTACAATGTCGCAACGATTAGTTACTTGAAGACTATATTCAATATTCAATTATATCGTACGATATGTAAGCAATTGTCAATTGGTAAAGTTTATTGGTATAGACGAACGTTTTCAGATATCTCAGGGAAAGTTTTGGCTGGTTGTTTTGTGTTTTTATTGCCGACCATTCCCATTCCCACTCCCGTTCCCATTCCGTTTGATTCCGTTCGCTGAACGGAAGTAGCAGCTTTTAATTGGGCAAGAAGTATTAAAGGGATTGCCACTTGGAAAATTAAGAGACCGAGTACGACCAATTCTAATGCGAACGCACAACAATGTCCTTTCCGTATGAGCCAATTTTTCCACAATATTAACGTCAATCTCCGACATGTCCGATTCATTTTCTGTCAGTATCCTGTGTCCAACTGGCAACTGACAACTGTCATACATCAAATTAATATACTTAAATAATTGGAATCCAATTACAAACTTTCACCCATTTTATGGCCACAAAAGACGGACGACAATCGCAATCGTAATCGCAGTCTAATTGTATAATTGTCTGTACTGCAATAAATTGCAAAGTTCGTAGATTTAGATTTACACCAAGGCGATAAACAAGGAATGCGTAATATTACGCATTCCTTGTTTATCGCCTTCTTTTACACAAGTTCTCATTTTGAAAAAGTCATTGGTGTCTTTTAGAATAAAGCAAGGCCCTACATCTCTCCCCCCCCCCCCCCTCCAACAAGTAAAGGCAACCGCGGAAAAGAGGGGATAAAGTTGACACGATTGGAATTCGTGTCGAATTGTCGGTATGTCGGTAACTTATTGTTAGAATTTAGCTAAGGCAATATGAAAATTGTTCTCGACTTCCACAAATGCAGTCAAATATATACCCTATGCAAAGAGAATTTCGGAATACTTCCGGTTCAAGTTGAAATTTTTATGTCAAGTTCCGTTCGTCCAATTCACACAAGTCTCATTTCAAGAGAAATAACTTCGATTTCCAATATAGTTCCATATATTCCATATGTTTTTGTCTTTGTGCACTCGTATTTATATAGTAGTAAAATTTACCTGGTGATTTTACAGGAGAAAGGACAAAAGATTTTTAGTTTATAATATTCTTGGACTCGGAATGAGAGAGAGAGAGAGAGAGAAACAAAAAAGTTGTCATTGTGGTTATTCCTTGAATAATTAAATATAAATTCATATGAAATTAAAATGTGGAAAGACTTTTTTCTACTCTCAAACTGGATTTTTAATTCGGAGACGGAACGGAGCAAAAAGGCTTCCCAAATGGAGACTGAAAAAAAGGGAAGCGTAAGGTTTTGTTCAAAATCCTTGCAGGTTCTCAGTTCATTCTCACTGAACTCCTTTGTTTCTCGTCGTTCGTCGTTCGATTCTTTGGAATTTCCAAAGGCAATTTACATTTTTCTTTGATTTTAAACACTCAAATTAAGTTTCATTTACTTTGTACCAAACTCCACTGAATGCAAAATACTTGTTGCTCATTTTGTATTCATCAAGTTGATAAGAATTTCCACGTTTATACATATAAATTATAATATAGCCATATTATTATTATTGTTCCATTATTATCTCAAAGACGTTATGTTATAGCTCATTTAATGTGCGTGTAAGTACAGTGTGGTCTGCAAATATAAGTACTGAGTCGTTTGTAGAGAGAAGTTAAATTCTTTTCATCCATTTTGTGTATGCGTGTGGCTGTATGTCTGTGTGGGGTATTTATCTCAAACATTTTCAAACGAATTTTCATTTACCTATTGCACTAATAACGTATTAAAAACGTATATTTGAAAGTCTTGTTTGCATTTGCCCGTTATGTAAAAATAGGTATACATAAAAAAAAAAATTACCTACCGCGCCAGTCTTGTATAGTTCTTTTAGTAATTCTTTGGGAATCGATTCCAGAATTAGGTATTACTAAGAATTACCAAAAGCATCAGTATTGGAAGAATGACTAAGGAATTGGAATTACCAAAAAGAATTGGTAAGGAATTGGAATTACCAAAAAAAGAATTACACCAAAGAATTGTGTATTACCCCAATTTATTGAGTTTTTCAAAGGGGAAATTTTGACATTTTGGAATTAGAATTATGGAAGTAGGATTACCAAAAGTATTACCTAAAAGAATTACTAAGAATTTCCAAAAGCATGAAGCAGTAGGAAGAATTACTAAGGAATTAGGATTATATAGGATTACCAAAAGAGCGGTAGAAAGAATTAGGATAAGAATACTTAAGGAATTGGAAATAGAAAAAAGAATTACCTAGAATTAGGATTACCAAAAAGTGGAATTATACAACATTGTACCGCACAGCAATGGAATTTTAGAATGGAAAATGGCGTCTCTTCCGGATTTCTCGTCTCGTCTGAGTTTGCTCGCGTTGGTTGTGTGGAAATTTTTATATCTCGCTCGAGTCGAATTGTTTCTTTCGTCTTATTTAATAATTTAAAATTGAAAGTTGATTAAAACTAAAAGATCTTACTTAAAGATTATCACCCCCTCTGGAAACCAGTAAGAATATCATTATATTCTCCAATAATAATAGTAATTTCATCGCCCCCGACAAAAAAGGTAAGAAAAGTTGAATTACATATTATTTTTTATTCATTTTTTTTTGTTAAAATGTTAAGTTTCCGCATAGTAGTGCATGTACTCTCCATCCACGCAAAATCTATATTTTAGTTTATTCAAGGAAGCGCGAAGAATACGCTTCAAACTTCCGACCAC
>JAIUND010004959.1:0-10558 GCA_034699125.1 Gisinianus flammeolus
TTTACACATTTAAAACAAAACCTATATTATCCTGGATGACTGGGGCATATTTTTCCATCCTCCAGCACTGTAAGACTTAAGCAACAAATACTTTCCTTTAGCGCGTTCCTTGCTCGTCGCGCGCTCATTCAAAACTCCAATGCATGAGAGCGATGGCAAATTATGCCTCATGGGGTGGCAATTTATGCCTCGCACCCCTGTTTTGGAAACCTTTTTTTTAATTCAATTTCACCGAACCTAATTAAAATTAACGAATTATGACTCAATATTCACAAAAGCAACTAAACCGGCTTTCATTTAATATATTGATGAGAATTCTGGGTCCACCAAAGCTCTTCTTATAGTCTATTAAAGTCAGTGGAAAATAATGCCCCACACTCCTCTATGTGGTATTTTGATTTCCCTTTTACAAAAGGGACACGCAAAAATGAATTTACTGACAATGCAAGACTTCAGTTTAAATTTTTATTGACAAAAACTAGAAAATAATTACAAGTTATTTGGGTTTTTAATTAATTTTTTAATGACTGCTAGCGCTTTGGCGTCCGGTAACATGAAGAACTCGCTGATGTCGGTTGACCAATGAAGAGCATTTAATGAAATGGGATTCCTTCCGGAATTCTTGTTTCCTTTTGTGTGTTTAGATATTTCAGGGAAATCAAAATCTCACATATTCATTTACTTTCTTCCGTGTCTCTTTTTCTCGATATGGGAAACCAAAATCTCACATATTCATTTACTTTCTTCCGTGTCTCTCTTTCTCGATATGGGAAACCAAAATCCCGTACGTAACAAGTCACAAGTCGCTTCAAGTCACCCAAATCGAGGAAAAACCTTGGACAAAAATAAATACGCTCGGAGAACAATGGAGCCTTTTCTCCCTCCCTCGTTTGTTCTTCCGCTCGTTTTCTCTCAGAACAAGTGTACTCTCGAACCGTTTGGACTTTTCTGATTTAGCATTACGGGGATTAGGCTAATTTGGGTGTTATAAAAGTCCCTCGGCAATAGTCACTCCAAGTACCTCCGAAAATCTTATAGAACCCCAGAAGATGTATAGCAGAATGGGTTTGTATAAGAGGGTTCTTAAAATCTATGATTTTTAATGTAATTTAAATCAGAGAATGTCATTGAAAGCATGGGATTGTATCAGGAAATCCTATACAACACCTGGGGTTCTTTAAGAAGTGGGTTCAATAAAGTCGTGGGGTTCTATAACAGTATATACGGTATTTATTTCTCATGACAGTCTTATATTCCAGGTAATTCAAGTCAAATTTCGCAATGATAATTTGGTGGAATTAAAATAAATGAGAGAAAAACAATGGCAAGAAAATACCAAAGCTGTGGATGATTTCATGGGTGAGGAAATTGTGATATTGTAACAGTAGAAAGTACTTAATTAAAGCAACATTGTTGTAATTTAATTTAATTACTTGGTGCAAAACTGGGGGAAATTCAATCACGTTTGAATAAATTGCGATAAAATGTCCATTATGAATTTGCCGTTAACTTCCAAAACTTTCCCAATTTCTAATTACAATTCGCAGTCATCATTTCTTGGCCCACTTCCTTGGGACTTTGTGACGAACAATAATCAACATTCAAAGGTCTAAAATGAACAATAGCGAATAATATTCCAATTGGACTTGATTCAAGCTGGATTCAAATTCAAATATCGTGTGTTTCCGCTCAATTTCCTAGAAATTCTGGTGTTGAAAAGACACCGTCGGCTGTACTCCTCAGGTTTTTGAATGTGAAAAATGAGCTGCAAAATTGCATTCCAACTTCAAAATCCCACAGCGTCCGCATTCTGCAACGTAATCCTACGTTTGAAATTGCAGTCGCAGCGATTCTCCATCCGGTCGACCTGAAAACACAATGGAAATGCAATTGCGCTTATAATTTCCCGTGTAGATTTCACTTTCACATTGGATTTCTCACTCGAGAATTTCTCCGTATTTTTGTCTTGACTGAAGCAACAGAATTTCCCTCGGACATTTCTCTATTGCTAAAGAAATATGGCCCAAACTCCATGGAAAATCCCAAAACGCTTGCAAAATTTCGTGTTCCTTTTTGTTTTGGTTTTGGTTTTCGTCTCGATCTGGAATCAGTCCACAATTTCACAGATCCTTCTAATAAAATCAAAATCCAATGAATACTCCGGTTTTGAGTGGACACGTTCAAGATTGGTGGAAATCGAGAAGCGACTGAACGGAAGCCCGCGAAGCATCTGCAACTGCCCTCAAAACTTCAAGTGAATTCAAATTCAATTTATTAATACTAGTCCCTTTTCATTGTCCAGGTCTTTATTATCGATTGTGAATTTCCCAGATTCTTAGAGCTAAACTCTGAACTTGCGTTGATGGACTCGGCCTGCAGCGATGAAGCAACTTTGATGGGACTCGGTCAAAACGTCGTTTCCTTTTCCCTATTCCAAGGCTCCAATGACCAGATTTTCGTTGAAAAGTATTTGCCAGGCGTCCTGGGGAATCTCAAGCTCAAGAAATTGTTCTATCCGGAATGGCTGATGAGAGTCTATACGAATTTACCATTTGATGCTCGTCTTTGCCCTGTCGTCTGCGCGGATCCAGACATTTTCTTTTGTGACATCCGGAAACTCGTTGGATTTGATGCATCTGAAATTGGGACGATGCATCCGTGGACCTGGAGATTTCTCGTCCTTGGTGATCCGACAGTGAAGGAATTTGCGTGTCGGGATTTGGACAGTCGAATTTTACAGCGGGAGCGAGATGCCGTTGGAGACTGGGAAAACTCGACGTTTCCTTTGCATGCAATGCGGGATCATCCGTTTCATGGCGATGAACTCATGGCTGGAATGTGGGGCGGCGACAATCAGAAAATCGGTCGAGCCTCGTCAAAAGAACTCCAAACAGAAATCATCAATGTGAGGAAGAAATTGAATGTTTGTGAGTGCAGTGAATGTTTTGTGTCATTCGCCTGATTTAGATTTAACTGGATTTAATTTTTTGTTTATGCTTTTTGGTGGTCGTTTATAGACGGACTGGGAAAAGTATGGGATAAGTGACCAAGGACTTCTCTCTCGCGTCATTTATGCACCATTCAAAGATTTCATTATGATTCACGACAGTTTCATTTGTCAATGGCGAAATGACAGCGTCCCTTTTCCCACCCAAAGAAATAATAGATTCGATTTTGTGGGCGCGACTTTGGGTAGAAATCGGACGGTGCCCGAATGTCCAATTGATTGTCGGCCTTCTTACGGTCAAAACTGGCTTTACTGCTAACGCTTAAAGACGAAGGAGGACAAAATAACTTTTGGAGGTTATTCGTTTCTTCCGTGAAAATGTTTTAAACGGCGTTGAAATAAAGCAATATTTTCTATTTTTAAATGAAAGATGCTGGACAACCAATTTGTTGGCGCTCAATTGTTTCCGGCATTTGAAATATGAGCATCCTAATTTTAAACTGAATACCCCGAAAACGAGCCTGTTATTCAAAATTTGACTGTTATAATAATAGTGTTATTATTCAAAGTAAGCACCGCCCGAGAAAGATGGCCCTTGATTTTGCAGTGTTGAGGATTTCACGCACACAACTGAAATTGATCCTCACAGACCATTTTAATGGATCCTCAACACATTTCTTCCGATTTACACACACATCCACATTTTCCTGCCAACATGAAATAATTTAGTGGCCATGAAGAATACAGTTGCAATATGTACCTGCATATCGTACTATATATATGTGGAGGAAAAACAACTTTGAGCTGAATGTGAAGTGGAGAAGGAAGAAAGTCCAACGTGTAAAATCCCTTCATTTCTATGTACACTTGCAAGGCTAAAAGCTTCAAGGAAAAACTACCTGGACAAAAAGTATTTTTGTTTTCTGTACCTTCTCCATTTTTATACTTTTCTTGGAATATATAACAGAGGCTCAGCTTGCATACAGAATGCTCCACACAATTTCTGTCGTGGGAAATCAACACATTGTCAGACTGTTTGCATTTGCTCTTATTGAAGGAATTACAAGAAAACTCAACTTCTGCATTGGAATAATTTGTGACCATATAGAAAAGGTGTATATCGTCTGTTAAGTTCACAAACGAACTATAATTATTTTCCTTAATTTGGTTGACCTGCTCCAAAGGTCAAATGGCTGGAGATGGAGCTGTGGGTCCTTCGACATTATTGTCTGCCATGACCTTTTCTGTGACCCTGAATTTTTTCACAATTTTACCCACAAAGACGGACGCAGTCGTCGCTTTTCCACAAATTAAGGAAAATCCTTATAGTTCGTTTGTGAACTTAACACACGATATATAATATAGAAAGAAGGGTTAATACAAGAGCTTGAAACCGCTTGCAAGTGATATAGGTATATAGCCGATAAAGGGTTGCATCCAACAAAGGAGCTCATAATAACAATCAATGTTAATCCTTTCCAGTAATAGAACGGACAAAATAAGTAAATGTCAAAATGTACCGAAACCCATGAGTTTTTACACATTCCTATAATAAAAAGCTCATACCAATTTTCCTTTGGAATCCCTCGTGATTTTTTCCTTATGTTCTCTTTTTGATCCAAATACATCATTAATTAAATATTAATTACGCATCTTCACATATAGCGATTTCACAATGCCACGCTGCATTTCGTGTCGGACAGTACTAGAACCCGGGGGTCTCTCCTACCATGTACTGCCCAACGATCAAGAAAGGTAAATAATTAATTTAAAGGGCTTTATATTTACAATCTAATTTGATACCTTTGACGTTTTGTAAAATAAATTAAATTGTCAAATATTACAGGGCAATTTTGTGGGTTAAAAGTCTCGGTTTGGAAGGTAGGGCTGTGAGGAAGAGCTGGACAATTTGTCAAAATCATTTTCTACCCGAACACTATGTACAAAAGGGATTGAATACAAAATTGAGTCCGAATGCAGTCCCCGTTCAACTTCCAAGATTTCAAAGTAATATTACCAGAGTAATGGAAGATCTAGGTGGGAATTCTCTTGGAGGAAACTTGAGATTCATCCGTCCAAAGCCAGTGGAATTTCAAATCCTCACACCTCATGATTCGGCCGGGCATTCACCGATCAACTCAAAAACCCTGTCCACGTCCTCCGCCGGGATTTCACCACCGCTTGCCCCGGATAATCCGCCAACCATTTCGGCTGGGATTTCCCCATTCTGTTTCCACAACCCACCCACATCATCCATAAGGAATTCAATTACAGGTATTATAGTAGGAAAAGATGTGCGTAACAATGCGGGCGAGAGGCATTTCATGTATGGCAGGTTTGTGACTGCGGTAAATTCAATTACAATCAATTTTGTTTTTGTTCACATAGACGTTCAATTATTTTATTTAAATTACAAAGGAAAATCTCTGCAATTATTTGCCATTTTTCTTCGGTTTAATTGAATATATAAACCTGGGAATTAATTTGAATTTGAATTTACTTACAGTTTGATTTAAATTGTGGATTTTCTTTACATTTCTACCAATAGAATTTGACATGGCAGAACACGGGGAAACCAAAACTCACAAGTGTGAAGTCTGCACCAAGGAATTTTTCAAGGCATCTCATCTGGCTCTGCACAAAAGAGTTCACACTGGCGACAGATCCCCACCATCAGCCAATAACAATTATCCAGAGACAACGGCTCAACCACATTTGTCAATTCTGCCGGAAGTCCAAGCTCACGTTTGTCCTCATCCAACCTGCAACTTCCAAACGGAATGGGCGACTTATTTGAAAATCCATTTGGGATTGGCTCATACAATTTATCGAAATGTTGGCCCACCAAATCCAAAACCAGATCAAAGCAATGAAAGAAGCGATTTGAATCTACAGCCGCAATTGAAGATTGTCATTAAAAAAAATCTCTCGTGCTCCATTTGTGACTTTAAAACTGGGCGGGAAACGGATTTGATTGAGCATTTGAGAACCCACGAGGATGAAAAACGGTTTGCTTGTTCTCTCTGTCCATATCGAGCTAAACGGCATCACGATTTGAAACGACACATTCGGGGTATTCATTCTCAACTGAGGCCGTTCAAATGTCCACATTCACAATGTGAGTTTGCGGGGAAACAAAAAGGTCATTTGACTTGCCATCTGAAAACTCACTCGGGCGAGAAATCTCATGATTGTCCCCATCCAAATTGCGACTACAAAACTCGCAAGGCCAGGAACTTGAAGGCTCACTCTAGAGTCCATTCCGGAGAGAAACCATTCCAATGCTCGGTCTGTCCATATTCGTGCACTAAACGTGTGCGGTTTAATGCGCACATGCTGATTCACATGAACTAATTGTTGGCAATATTAAAATATTAATAATGTAAAAAGCGCTTGTTTAATACTTTTGTTCTTTTTCGACGTATTTCAAGTTTATATTTCTCTTCAATTTTAATGGAAAAATCCAAACTCTTTCATGTGTAAATGTAAATAAATCATTTTTAAAATAGTAAAATTGAGAACGCCGTTTAATTATTATGCGAGTTGAGTGCGATTACAACGGAAGTGTTAATTAAAACAAGTTTTCAGGTCAGAATTTTTTACTTCAAAATTTATAAAATTTCAGACATGTGGCCCATGGCTAAAAGCGGGTTCGACATTCGCCGAAATGTGAACAAAACCGTATACAAACAAAACATATTTCGGTGCATTACAAAGTAAAGTTGTAAATTTTTGCTGGTACACTTGGACGCCGTTCGGTAAAATGTGCCATTTATTCCACCACTACATATCAAGGTGTAAATAATCCCAGTCCTGACCACCGGCACAAGTATGTTCCCCTGAAAAAAAGACGATTGGTTACATATATAGCACCTAGGGTACAAATGTCGACGGCTAAGTTCTTCAACACGCAACACAACATAATCATTTGGCCCCAGAAGGCGCATATGGCTCTGCGCACGTTAGCATAAACGAACGCGCACGCAAATTCTCCTTCTGGGGCCAAATGATTATGGCGTGTTTAAGAACTTAGCCAACGATATGTTCCCTTGGAATGAAAAAAGATCTTTTAGATACGGGGTACAAATATAGCCCCCTGGAAATACCATACCAACTTAAATTGCACACCACGAGAAAAATCTGTCTGTCCTTTGAATTTATTGCTGGCAAATTGAATCCCAAAAGTCGATCTAGATTAAAAGTGTAAGAATAAATAAAATATAAAATATTTATTATATTTTAATAATACTCGCGAGTCATTGAGCGCTCTTTCATTAATGAATTGACTCTGGATTATTTGAATTCAACAAAAATCTGAAAAAACTGGTCGCCGAAAAACCAATTCCAAATTCGAAAACCCAGATTAAAAATCAAAATATTGATTCGAAAATTGCTTTGCAAGTGTAAATTGTGAACAATACTCTGCGCCAGACTCTGCGCAATACACATTGTTATAAATTTTAAATACAGTCGTTTTGTTTCTATTTAACTTAAATAATTTGTTGTGTTAAATTTACCGTGAATTCACGGGCCACAAGGCACACTGGTCCAGGAGCTGATATTTTAGCTCAAAAATGCAACATTTTGATTTTGGAGTATTCAATAATTTTGACAAGTTAAATTTAGCAAAATAGTTGAAGGCTGCAAATTATGAATTTGGACATTTTTGGCTGACAGGAAGTTGGGTAAAATACCTCGGAACGTCCGATAATAATTTTAAACACCATGCATTTTAAATGGGGAAAATCAAATCGTCTGTAACTTCTGGAGGGAGTCGAGGGGGATGACCAAAATTGTACCAAAATGTTGATAAAATCATCTGTTTTAATTTTTAATAAAGATTAGCTGCTACAATGCGCTACCTTGCACATATGAGCAATTTAACTATCGCATAATTGTTAATTAAAAATTGGTTGAGTTTGTACGCGGAATCCTTGAAAATAAGCGGCAATGAGCTCATTCGTATTTTCACAAAACTTTTCCACAAATTACAATTGCTTTTACAATGATTATTAAACTTAATTACGAATTACAAATGACAAAAAATTACAAATTGCACTTGCAAAAAATAATCTGAAGAAACTGAGGTAAGATTTTAAATTGTGTTAGTTATATTGCTTAAAAGAACCCTATACACTTAATGTAGAACTGTGGGCCCGCGAAAATCCTCACAAGTGCTGACTGAGTCCAATTTCGACCACCCCGTTTGTATAGCATTAGAATTTTATCTCTGAAACAACAAAAGTCCCCCCCCCCATCCAGACCGGTCTTAAAAAATTCAGAATAATTTGTTCATTGTGTGCTGTGAAAATCAATGTCTAAATAATTTGCAGAGAAAAATTACATGAGCAAACAGCAATTAACCAATTTTTAATATCGGTGATTTTCGGGAATTCCGTTCACACGCGACGGACTTTGACCTTTGTAAATTATGAAAACTATATAATATTGGGCAAACATACGTTGTCTTGCATATTGGACCATACAATTAGCGTTGACGACCTTCTTGACCTCATAATAAAAATCCTGGTTTCTCGGTTCGGCGAACCTGAAATCGGTTTTTCAATCAAACATTTCTCCGAAATGCAAAAAGTCCCCCGAACATGACAAAGCCCACAAGAAAGAGCATGATTTTATCTTTCAAAAATGCCAATGCACGAGGAATAAATAATTTGCAGAGCGACGCTATACGCTCCACCATTTGGACCCAAAATTCCATCAAACCAAATTCCATTCTTTTGTGAGAAAATAAATTGCTTCATTTCAACGCCAATTAATATTTAAATCGGAAATAATACGCCACAATCATGCAGTTGGTCTAGGTCGAAGTAGTTGATTCGTAATATATTGTGGGTTTAGGGGCTGCCCACAAACTGACTCAGGTGAAAGGGAGGTCAGCAAAAATGTGACGAGGGGGGGTCCGTCGGAGGCGGACGTCTTATATTCATTCCCTGAAATTCCAATTTCTACCCACATGCAAATGTAATATAACCTTGAGGATCGATTTGTGTGTTGAACAAACCACAATATCATTTTCAGTTGGAAACAACTTTCAACTTTTGTTTGTCCTCGAAACTCGATACTTCAAATTCAAAAGTGACTTTGTTTTGCGGGGAAAGGAAACAACTCGTTCATTCGGGTATATTCACAGAATTTGTTTGTGTGTTCTGTTTGTAGTACAAACTTTGTACAGAAAATCTTGGAGAGTAGACGTGACATAACAATATATATTAGTTTCATAAGAGAATCAAATCTCATGGTTGCTGATGCTTTTATTCCACATTTCCTCATTGTGATAAAGGAATGGCCGAAGAGACGCTCAAGGCTTTTGGAGGGACACGAATTTTTGTTACGCTCTTGGATTTCATCCGTACAAATCTGTCACGCTCAAATTCGAAGGAAAATCCTCCGATGGGAAGAGAAAATGGATCTTTAACAATTCCAAGCAAAGTTGGAGGATTTTCCTGCTCTTTTTGATGCTGGATGGGATTTTCCAATTGTTTTTGACCCTCCACTGTGTCCAGTCCAGTTTGAATGCGGGGACGGACGCCAAAGAGAAAATCAAGACAATCTATCTGACCGTCACCTACTTGATTTTGAATGTACCCCATTGGATGGCCATCAACAATTACGGAGAAAATCATGTGTATCTCAATTCCGTTCTGGAAATGGTCACTCAGGATCACCTACAAAATCCTGTAATAAAGCATGTTGGAGATGGCGGGACGGGATATGCCTTGAAGGCAGAGTCCCTTGTTGGATTTATATGGACCTTTTTGATGACGGCAGTTGGGATTGGGAGATGGAAAATCAGAAATCCCTTGAATTGAAAATCCTCAAAGTGATCCAATTTTGTCGACTTCTTCAGCTGACGATTCAGATTTTCAATCAAAGCAATTCCTACGTCACTTTTAGCTTCAAAAACACCTGTTATTCCATGTCCATTCTTGGCCTGTTTTATGGCGTCACCTTGCGCCGAAGTTCACCTGCAAATGCCGCGGTCAATTTCTTTTGCACAGTTTACTCCAATCTTTATTTTTGCGGTGGTTTTTGAAAAAGCCTTCATGATCCCCGCAAAACTTGAGAAAATTCAGATGGAAATTGGAAATCGTGTAATCCTGCAGCCGTCAATGTTCGGCAATAATCATAATTATATTTTTATTCGTGAAGCAAAATCATGATCTTTGAAAACCGATTGAATTTCAAGGAAATCGGAAATTTCTGTAAAAAAGTAAGATGGAAATCAAGGCGGAAGGTGATGATTCAACAGTTTCAAAAAAAAATATTGCGGCGTTCAAGTTGATCAAATTAAATTACCGATTTATTAATTCATTTGAAAATTGTATGAGAACAATAAAATAAGGACGATCGTTGCCTACGCGAAACCCGGGACAACTTTACTCGCCGAGAAAACATGTGTTGTGAAAATAGTTTCTCCCGGATCGTTCGCACAGTTAACTCCTAAAACATGGTGTTGAAGCATCGGATCAGCTTGAATCCACTTCATTCGCTCATCACAGACAAATGGATTCCCCTCGAGCGTGACACTATTATTGGAGTTGGCCGTTAAAAACGGTTGGAAGTTCTCCTTTGAAATCCAGGTGAATCCAT
>JAIUND010004960.1:0-10554 GCA_034699125.1 Gisinianus flammeolus
ACAACCTTGTCCCATTATTAGTTTTCTGTCCAAACGTGACAACGCGAGTGGCCCAGTCTTGCCCCACGTTCCTCTATATATATGAAAAAAGAGTTGATGAATCGTCCCGTAATTGGATTTTAATCCACATGAAAGTACATATTCAATTCCAGCACATTTGAATGATCCATCATCTCTATAAATTCAAATGAGATTAATTACAGTCAAAAATGACAAATTCGAGGGATTATGATTATGTTTGCCAATGTGAATGAATTCTTACATACCTTTTCTTCATTTCTCGTTCCACATTCCACATTTTCCAGTTCTAACAAGAGGAGCAAATATATATACTAAATGCTAATATAAAAACAAGGAAAAGATATGGGGAAAATTTACGGATTTCAAAGTCTCCTGCTGCTCCTGGCGTTTGCCTTCTCCTCCGTTTTGACTCAAGTCCTCACCGAGTCTGAGCCAAATGAGTGTCGCAATGACAAATATCGACCTCAACTTCATTTCACCGCCGTCAAAAACTGGTACGAAAATCACACACACACACACAAACAGTAAAATTAATAAAATAAAAAATCTAAAGTCCACACACACAGCACACACACACCAAGGAAAAATCAATCAATCATTCGTTTAAATTTTATGTTAAATTATTACAATCGAGTTAATTGTGTTGCTTTTAAAATTAAAATGGATTAATAATATTCTCAGGTTAAATGACCCGAATGGTTTGGTCTACTACGACGGCGAGTATCATATGCACTATCAATACGATCCGTACTCGGTCAATGGTGGCCCCAAGCACTGGGTACAAATACAAATACAAATTGAAAACACGTGATTTCCTTCCATTTATTTGTATTTGCATTTACCGCCTAATTAATTATTTGAATTCGAATGTGAATTCGTATATCGTCTGTTAAGTTCACAAAGGAACTATAATTATTTTCCTAAATTTCGTTGACCTGCTGCAAAGGTCAAACGGCTGGAGAAGGAGTTTTGGGTCCTGCGACATGATTGTCTGCCATGACCTTTTCTGTCACCCTCAATTTTTTCAAAATTTTACCCACAAAGACGGACGCAGTCGTATTATAGCATTTCCGCAAATTAAGGAAAATCGTTATAGTTCGTTTGTGAACTTAACACACGATATTCTGAACCATTTTATGTATAAATCTATATATATATATAGGCTCACGCAGTGTCCAAGGACCTAATGAACTGGTCCGACCTTCCGATTGCCCTCTTCCCTGACGAACTCGGCACCATTTGGTCCGGAAGTGCGGTCGTGGACTACCGAAACACTTCCGGTTTCCAAGTGGACCCGGCCGTTCATCCAATCATTGCCATGTTCACGCATTCGGAAGGCCCACCCCGTCAATCCCAATCCATTGCATACAGTTTGAATCGGGCGCGGGACTATACGAAATACTCGGGGAATCCCGTCATCCCAAATATCGACACTCAGGACTTTCGTGACCCAAAAGTCTTTGCCTACAATGACAAGTGGGCTCTCGTCCTCGCCCAGGGGAATCGGGTCATGTTTTATGGGTCTGAGAATTTGAGGGAGTGGGAGTACTTGTCGGATTTCGGGGCGGATCCTAGTCAAGGGGCCCATGGCGGCGTCTGGGTAATACAGTCTCGTGTTTTAAAAATTAGCCATGATATTTTTCGATTTTGTTTAATTACATATTAATTACATTTTCTTGATTCATCACATTCATCAATCTTTAATCATTAATTAATTAATTCATGTAGGAGTGTCCGGATATAGTTCAGATCCAACTGGATGGTTCAATTCACTGGATTTTGATTGTGAGCATAAGTGGTGGCGGCCCCAATGGCGGATCCTCTACCCAATATTTTGTGGGGACTTTCGATGGGCGGGAATTCAAAAGCAGTCAAATTGATCCACTTTGGACGGATTGGGGTAAATTAAAACACGATTTTATTGAGTTTATTGCAATGGATAGAAAAAAACAATTGAAACATTAATTAAAAGTTCAAAATTCAAAATTGGCGCTCATTTCAAAAAAGGGATGGACAACTACGCGGGCGTGACCTTCTTCGATGACCCCAAAGGCCGCATCAATTCCATCGGTTGGATGACGAATTTGGCTTATGCAGGTTGGTAATATTTGCTAATAATAATAATAATAATAATAATAATCACACAATTATTTACACAGGTCGAGAACCGACAGGTGACTATCGGGGTCAAATGACGCTGGCCCGCACGCTTACATTGGCTCGAGATTCCCACGGTCAAATCCGCCTCAAATCCATGGTGGCAGAGGAACTGGCTGTCCTTCGGGTCCCTTCACAAGTCTTCTCAGTCCCCGGCTTTCGGGACATCCTTGCGGACGAAAAGTGGCGGGTGAGTGAGGAGTTTGGCTTTGTCAATCCCTTGATGGAACTGGACTTGGTTTTCAATATCGAGGGCCTTCTGGGCCCGTCCAGTCTCGCCATTTGCTTCTTTAATGGATTGGGGGAGGAGCTATGCATTGGCTATGACGGGGAGCGGCCTCAGAATCAAGAGATTTTCCTCAACCGGGACTTGTCCTCTATCAATCAAGGATTTGAGGGTCGACCCACGGCTGGGAGATCCATTCAAGACGCCATCATCTCCTTCAAGATCGTCATGGACGTGAGCGCGGTGGAGGTCTTTGTTGATGGGGGTTTTAGTGTCCTCACGGCCCTTTTCTTCCCCGAAGAACCCTTAACCACCGTTGAGATACGGCATCATGCGACTGGAGGACCGACCAGCAAATTAATGCTTTTGAGCGCGAGCGTGAGAGGACTCAAAAGCATTTATGAATGCTAACATTTAACATTTCCAAATTCCACAGTTCAATTTGTTCAATTTCAATTCTACATAATTTCGAATGAGGCCCGCAAAATTCAAACCGTCCCAAAAAATGAATTTATTATTTTTGTTGTTGTTGGTCAAGCGGGATTTAATTGAATAAAAATGTGGAGGAGGTTTTATTTGAAATTCCATACTAAATTACTGAAATTGAAATGTCATTTTAATTGTAAATCTACAAGCTACAAATTAATGGATAAATAATTGTTTTTAGAAATAAGTATTAGTTGTAAGGATTTTCTTTTTTTTTGAATAAAATTCAAAATCCACATGTGTGGCGCCTCAATCATATAATGAAAATGAAAATGAAAATGACAATGGAACAATAAACTCATGGTCAGCCCATGGAAGCCCACAAGCCAATGAATTTCCGGAGTTTCTTGGGATCGGATTTGATTTGAGCCTCGGTCAGTCCCTTCAATTCCAGGACGTCACACTCATAGAATTTATGGACGGAGGACCGTCGATGATAGACGGAGGCCTGAACAAAGCCGTCATCTTTGAATGGATGAAGGGCAGACTGAGGGACTCCACCTGATGCCACCTGAATGAGTGTCCTCTCCAAACTATTCGTGTAGTCCAGGGCTTGAGAATGGAATGCCCTTTTGAGTTCCTGGAAATGCGAGAGTGCAGCCCCACCCAGGCAATCCTTCCTCCCTTCCATTTCCCGCTCGAAAAGCTCCAAGTACTTGGCTTCACTTTGAATGCTCGTCAACGTCCCTTCCAGCTGACTCACGGTCCTTTGAGGGATGACCTGGATTGGTGTTGGAGCTGGAGGAGGAGGAGCCGGAACTGCCTGGGAATCCAATGAGGACTTCAAGTCCAAATCCCCGTGATGTGATGCAATGGAATGTTGAGACTCCAAAGTCCGAAGTCTCAACTCGCCCCATTTCTCCAGTGGGATTAGATTGTAGCGAAGGGGCAGTCGGCCCTTGGCTTTCCCCCCCTCATTCAACATCATCAAATCCCGACTCGCCCCGTAAAATTCCTGAATGAGCCGAATCAAATTGAACTCGGAGAAACTGTCACTAATGTCCCGAATGGGCCATTGACTATAGTCAAGGATCAAAGGGAGCGGCAGGGGAATGTTTTTCACGTTCAAATGAAGACTTCCGGTTTCGGTTTCATTCAAGATCTCTTCTGGTTTTGGTTTGGGTGGGGCTTCAAGGGTCAAATTCTTGACATCCGGTGGCTTGGTAGAGGCGGTCGTCCGGGGTTCCCTCTCGACTTTGGCCATATCCTCGAGGATCTCCGTGCTCAAAGGAATATCCGCATAGAACCGGATGGAGACTGGAAGGGCCCCTTGGAATTTCTCGGGGAACCCTTGAACAATCCCACCAAAGGGCCCAAACCCAACCACATTCCGCTCGTCCAGAGACTCGGGAGGGTATTCAAATACTTGACCCATGCTCGTCCCATATGTGACGCCCACCACCACATGGGTGGCCCCCCAAAAGGGAGCGTGAGCCCAAACGATCGGGTCAAAGTTCTCTTCGAGGATGTGACGGGAGAGTCGGAGGGTCTCCTTCACGCTCTCCAGGGAATTGTACATGAGGAGGAATTTTGAGTGGGAGGAGGGGAGGCCGAAATGAGGGGCGTCCAGGAGGAGGCGAGCCGTCGTGTTGTCGGGAATGGGGACTCGTCCACATTGAATGGCTGCTGTGAGGGATGGAGGGACTTGAAGGAATTTGAAGGGGTCCAGAGGGGACTGAATCTCTTGAGTCCAGAACGTGGATTGTGGCCAGGGGTAGGACAAAATGTAGGGTGGCGTTCGAGTTTTGAGCTCCTCGCGGGATTTATTCAGGCTGTTGTTGTTTCTGTGGTTGTTGTTGTGTTTGTTGTTTTTGTTGTTGTTGTTTTGGTCCAGGTTGCGAAGGCGATTGCTCTGTCTGTGTTGGTCACTGTCTTTTACGGGATGAAGGATGGAAATCCCAAGGAAACTCTCCGACCGGGCATTGTACAATCCACCAATCTCCGCGACTCGGCCCAACGAAGGAATCGTGTAGACGTCCTCTGAGGGAGAAATCAATTTGACCCGGGAACCGGAAATGGAACCGCCGGGAGCTGTGGCTGGCCCAGATCCTGATGATGATGATGTCATGGGAATCAAAGAAGCTGAGGATGCTTGTAAAAGCATAAGGAAAATAAGGGGAAAACTCCTATGGAAAGTCCTCATTGCATACAAATTTGAATTTGAATTCCCCGCGAATTTCTTCATTTTCATCTTCCTGCAATGTCCGCCTAAAAAATAGAGAGAATTTAAACGAATTTGAAATGATTTAACATTCACATTCAAGTCCGCGGTTTTTCCCTTGAAATCCCACACAATTATTTGAATTATGATTTTTTAATATTACCGTATGAACTGGTAATAGAACCCCGGGGGGTTGTATCGGAAAATCTTATAGAACCCCCAGTGTGAGGAACGTGAGAATTATGTATGTGTATGTATACGGTACGACAATGGATTTGACATGAGTGCAGGATTTAGTCTCCTGCCGACATGGGGTTCTATAGCAAGTTCGGGGTTCTATTACAGTTTATACGGTACGTAATTCATGTTTTGACTTGAAAAATGGAACAAATGACGGGAAATCCTAAATTCATATATAATTCATATGTCATGACGAAATATAAAAGGAGGAAAACGGTTTTCTTACGATTTTTCAATGAAGTGTGATGGAGATTCTTCTATAATATACTTTGTATTGGGGAAAATTTGGAAAAAGAAGTCAATTTTCCTGTCCTTGTTCCGTTGTGTGTAGGAATTGATGTGAAGGATTTTTTTTTCCGTCTGTATATGTGTCTCTGTTCAAATCTGTAGAAGGAATGTGGAGACGTAGAAAATTTTTCCGTGTTGTGTTCTGTGTGGTGTGGTGTGTTATATTATAATATATAGGAGCGAAGGAGAGAGAAGAAAATGAAAGAAAGGAAAAAAGGGTATATAGAAAAAAACAGGGATGAGTCCTTGAGGGAGAGCATTTATTGTGTATTGTGTGTGTGGATGTGATCATATAATCGGGATGTGATGTGATGTGATGTAACTGTGTGGTATACTGATGTGTCGGAGAGTGTGTCAGACCCCGGAGGCTGCATGCTGCTGCTATATATATATATATATATATATATACTGTGCTGCTGGAACGTTGAGAAGGCTCTGGAATTTCTATGTACCTGCTTCGCCTTGTCTTTGCAGTTCGTATAGTTGTACTCTGTCTGTACAGATATATGTAGTAATATGTACATAAATACATGGAGAGTGTGTGGAAATGGAAAGGGTAATACAAGCAGAGAGAGAAGGGAAAAAACGGGTTGAGATTGGAGCTCAACAAGATTTGGATTGTCTGTGGAAAGTGGATGGAAAATGGAAACAGGCACGCACACAGGAAAAGAAGAGAGGGATTTTGTGGAATGTGGAATGTGGATATTGTGACTGTGTGTGTGTGGTTTCCTCCTTTTTTCCAATTTTCCTCTCATCCTCTCCAACTTCTTCCAACTCACTCTCGTTTTCTTTTCATCCCACACACACAGCAGCAGCAGACAGCAGACGACGAGCACACCCAAGGCTTATATATATATATATTTATTTATATAGTATATTATACCTCCACAGAGTCTCCTTGGATTTCTCCAAATGTTCACCCGTCCTCATCTATATATATTTCAATGCAATATATGTATATATAATGCAATGTCCAACCAAAATCCAAATGTTTTATAATAAATCACAGCACAAACTTCAATTTTGAAAATGCACAATTCCCCACATCATTGTCTCATTTTGTTTGCATTGCTTTTTAATCCTGACGGCATGGGTATACACGTCGTGGGTGAGGAGAAGCCTACCCCGTCCTGACCCGGGTGGCTAGGGGGTATTCTACTGACCCAGGTGGTGGGAGGCCTCTCTTGAGGGCACGTGTAGCCGCTCACTTCAGAGTTCTCTTATAATAGGCATACCATATGTATCTTCCCTATATATAGGTACAATATACACTCTTAGAGAAATGGAATCCTAATTGTCCATTTCGTCCACTTTTTTCTGTATTCCCCCATTCACGTAATGTATAAGCTTTTGATTTAGGATTACATTACGATTCACAAAATTCTGAATCCCGCAGATTCAGGAAATTGTCAATCGTAATGTAATCCTAAACCCAGTCAGTTGACGGGAATCCCTTGGGTATCCCCCATTCTCTTAGTGTATTAGCCGTATCCTTGGGATTACCATAGATCTGAATCCAGGAGAATACGCAAGTCAGGAATCCCTCAGGATTCCACCATTTGTAATCCCCAGTATACAACATACGAAATCTTCTGGATTCAACGTAGGTGGGAATTCAAACAATTCCAATATGTATACTAATCCCAAGTATTCAGCATATACGAATTCTTCTGGATTCAACTGTCGATTTGGAATGGCACATCCGGGGGGTTCCAGTGAAAGAAATAATGTCAATTTAAAATAGCGCATCCTTGGGATCAAGTATGAACGAAATGCTGTAGATTCAGAATACCACATCCGTGGGTTTTCTGTAATGGAATTACTTGGATGCTGTTTGTTCCAAGGTAGCCCTGATTGATCAATATATCGTCTGTTAAGTTCACAAAGGAACTATAATTATTTTCCTTAATTTCGTTAACCTGCTCCAAAGGTCAATTGGCTCAAGATGGGGCTTTGGGTCCTTCGAGATTATTGTCGGCCATGACCTTTTCCGTCACCCTAAATTTTTTCAGAATTTGACCCACAAAGACGGACGCAGTATAGTAGCATTTCCGCAAATTAAGGGAAATCGTTATAGTTCGTTTGTGAACTTAGCAGACGATATTTTTCTGTACAAGGGGCTTTGCATGGTATCTCGTAGATCCCTGTGGAGGTTCCAGTTCTTCTGGGTCCTTAACGCTCGCGAGTAGACGCTTGACCTTTGTCCCTGGTGTAAATGTGACCTTCCATCCAAATTTCCTCCGTAAGAGTCCAGCTATATTATTGCTTGAGACTTTCCCAAAGAAAGGTATATACATACAGACCCATCACCTGTCCTTTTTCCATCCATTTCCTCCTCGATAAGTTGTGAAGGGTAAGCGGGGATTTCTGGGCTCCTGTGGGCGGAGTCTCTCGTGGGTATTTGGAATTATGAGACTGGGATTTTGTGGGACGGGGGCTGAATCTGTAGAAACAAACGTCTCTCTGACTAGACGTTTTCTATATACTTGTCTTGTGAAATGTATCTTGCATGCGCTCAATTCTTGACTCAATAAAATCTAATATTTGATAAGAATTCCTATTCAGGATTTTTTTGATGCGTTCAAGTTCGTCTCCAAGGAATTGGGGGTGACATACATATACTGTAAAGGCTCGAAACACCAGGGTATTCACGAAGTTAAAATACTATATACTTAACTTCCCTCCAGCATGTATATTTATTTTTGTGCAGGTCAAGTTTGCTAAAAGCTAATAAATATTATTTTACAAATGAGTATAAAGTATGCATTAAAGGATTGTTAAGTCCATCAAGTTATTAAAATTGAAGGCATGAAAACAATTTGGACCACGGTTGACCCAAGTGGGTGTGTAATACTTAACAGCCAGTGGCCCACATTCCCCAAACATCCAAACATCGGTCTAATTGTGCTGGTTCATTTAATTCCTAGCTCGTAACATGTTCAAGTTGAAATTGAAATGATTCCGTCAGACAGAATATGTATAGATATACATATAGTTTTCTAAATTGTGCAGCCAAATATGTATAGGCAAGCAAATTACGTCATAGGCATTGGGCAACACATTTCACTGAATTCAAAATGTAAATGTAAATAGTTAGGTAATCCAAATTAATTAAAATGAGAATTGGAAATGACCCAAAATGAGAACACTATGAGGCTATAAATGACACGTAAATTGATTAAAAGTGTCCACACGGCACTAAAATGTCTCCATCTTTCTCGGTTGCGCAACCACATTATTAATTGAATAAACATTATGAACTTGTTAAATTAATTGCCTAGTTGTCCCCCGAAAATGTGTGGGTTTGCTTTTGCTACGTCCTCAAAACAGTGTGATGTTGGGTAGAAATTGCCATGAGAACGGCCAAATTGAGGTCATATACACGAATTACATAATCAAATCCATTACGTTCACCCAAATGGAAACTTCACACCACACAGTCCACGTCATTCACCTTAAAGTATATATATATACAGCTCTGGGTTTGTTCAAGTTCACACACATTAATTTTCTCTTTGTCTTTGTCTGATTTCTGTCATCGTCTTTGTCTTTGTCTGCGTGGACTTGGAATCCCAAGACTTTATATAGGAAAATGCACAAAAGCAAAGCCTCATCAGTGAGTTCTGGAAAGGGTGGGAGGATGGTGGAAATGTCTGAGGTCGTGGTCGGCGGAATGGCTACATCAGGATCCAGATCCAATGGTCGTCAATTGTTGTTGAGCTCAAGCGCCCCAAAAAGGGAGAATTGGGCCTGGAACGAAGGCCCCTCCCTACAATCCCTTCACTTCTTCTTGACCCGTCAGACATTTGAGACGGCCCTCCACATTTTCCGATTTGCCGCCTTCATGAAAAGTGTCCCATTTGAATTGGAGTCGAGCGATTCCCTCCGCGTCCGAATGTTCACCAAATGGTGGCAGAAAGGTCTCTGGCATTTGGTGAACTGGCTCGTTTTTGGTCTCATTCTCTTTCAATACATCAGTTTCGGATTCCTCTGGCGTCGCTCGGATTTGATGGGGAAGGAAATGGCCATTCACATCGTCTACTTGATCACCGCAGCATGGATTTTTGTGTATTATCTCCCGCTCTATCTCGCCCCCGAAAAATGCGTCGCCATGCTCAATCAACATGATTTCATCGTTCAGAATGCCGCGGGTACAAATCCTTTAAAAAATTCATACAAATACAATGAACTTTTAATACATTTAAAATATGTAAATTCCATGCATTTAAAATTAAAATTCAATGGCTATGTGAATTTGAGGGAATTTTGAATTCACTTTTCCATCCAAAATATATATATTTTTTTGAATAAGGTTTGAATATGGGGAGGAAGCATTGGGCGTCACATCCGTTCGTCATTCTTGGGGTGTATTATTTGGCGTATGCTCTCGCTCTGACGAGTCTCATCGTCAACTTGTTCTTTGTGATGAATCCCAATCGAACGCAGCATCTCTATTCCATTTTCCCGGACTCGTGGAAGGCGAATGGCGTTTTATTTGGATTCTGCTTGGTGTTGGAGGTGTGTTATTGGGCGTGGGGGAATTCCGTCCTCTGCCTTTACTTTTGCTTCTGGTGCGCGGACATTTTCACGTTCAATACGGCCATCAAGGAACTCATGTAAGCACACCAAGACTCACAGAGAGAGAATGCGGGAACTTCAAATTATATTTCGAGACTGAGGACAGAGAATAAGGAAAAAAGGGTATAATTTTTTGATGGTGGTTTTTGGATTTTGGATTTTGTAAAGGAAACGGAAGGTGAAGACGGAGACAGACGTTCGAGCGTATTTGTATCTCCAGGTATTCTGCGAGGCATTCAATGATTTCAATGGCGGTCTCTTTGCCACCGGCTTTTGCTTCGTCCTCGTCATTTCCCCAATTATTTTCATTGTCATGGCCCTCACCACATTTCACATCCTCTCCATTTTCATTTATCTTATTTATCCATGTTTTGCCAGTTTCCTCGTTGGTTTGATC
>JAIUND010004961.1:0-10552 GCA_034699125.1 Gisinianus flammeolus
TAGATTGTTCTAGAAGGATCTGGAAAGAATGATCACGTCATATCGAGTGCACGTGACAATGTGCATAGCGATATGTTGGTAATGGATATATAGTATATCGTTACACTTGCGAATTCCCTGGAAACGTCACATGCACCGGTAAATTACAAATACCTAAATTACATCCGGATTCGGATATTTTCCACAGTAATAATGAAACCTGAACTCGATTTCGTTTTTCATTGAACTGCTATTTATTTGGGAGCAGAGGCGTTCAGTTGTGAAGGACGAGATTGTGGTCGCTATGCAGATGAGACGGTTTGTAGTGGTTACTACATTTGTGGGGAGGATAAAACCCGGATGCAACATAGATATTGCCTGAGCGAACTTTCGTTTAACCCGGAAACTAAAGCCTGCGACGTCTCTTCAAAGGTCATCTGTGCTGGTGAGGAAATCGATCAATTACTGGAATCGAGTTCGGATTCGAGTATTTTTGATGAGGAATTTATGAAATGTATCGCGTTTTTAGGCCCTGCCGCAACGGAAACGCCTTTAACTACAACCACGATGACAACAACTGCAAAACGTGAGGGATTTAGATTTTGTTTATTACTATTAAAAATGCTCAGGTCTTTGGAGAAGAGAGAATCGAAATTTCAGTTTTGTAATGTTTGACAATGATAATTGTTCATAATTTTCCAGCTTGTCGTGAGAGCTCTTAGTCGACTTCATCTGGAGGATTTTGTGGTGGAATCCAAAACTGCGAACAAGCTTGTTCGGACTATCCAAAGTTTGAATGTCTGGCTGCCAAGTGCAGGTGCTTTACTTGCTGATTTGCCGAGTTCGATCCTTGAAATTGTGTAAAAATTTGTAAGTAGTTGTGAGGAAAAATGTAATAAACATTTGTGGTATTTGTACTTACATTTGTACTCAAACGTATTTAAAAATGGGCCAGTTTAACGCCGTTTGCGAAAAAGTCTTACGAACATTCTATTAACAGAAGAGTGGCTATTTTCCTCGACAATCATTCCATGAAAAAGTTAAGACGTAATAACAAACGGCGTCAAACTAGTACAAAAACGTCCCTTACAATAAATAATTTGATTTCGAATTCTCCACAAAATTGACTTGCTCAACTCGAACGCCAAATTACGTTTTGTGGATTCTTTGTGCATGAGGAATAATGTTTTGGCTTAGATTTTGTTGGCCAGTGCGACTTCCAAGTTTTCATTCGTCGCTCTGTTGAGAATTTTTTCTCCTCTGTCAGTTCATCTTTATAACGATCCGGACGGGACAGTCCGTGCTTTACTCTATCTGTTTGGGTTTTGGGTGGTCAATCCAAAGAATCGTCCGCCAATTTGATGCCCAATCATGCCCATCACGCTCATCTTCTCCTCCATTTATATTTGACATCCGTCTGCATGTGTTATCTCCCTTTTGATGCCGAATATCAGCTGAATATCATCGTCTACAATGAAATCCGCATAAGCCGCCGTAAATCGTCCCTAAAAAACATTTAATGGCATTTTCTTTGATTTTAATTGCTATTTCCTCTTGGCCAATAAATACTTACATTTTGGCTGGTGCAGATGAGCTCGAGTTGACTCGGCCTATAGAATGACAAACCCCACGAAAACAGGAAGACGAAGAAGGAAAACTGTGATAGAGTTCTTCCTTTGCTATATACCTCCCATTTGGGTTGTACTGGTTGGTTATTATCGTCGCGGGATTGTACTGGATTCTTCCGGATATTCCAATCTGCAATCCTCTGGATTTCCCTGGTGCCAAAGGATTCCAGGGATTTCCGCATGATCTCACTCTGCTTCGTCTTGGACAACATATTTATTCGTGTCGGGATGCAATCTATATTGTATTTGTACTATTTATAACAATTCCACGCTTTATGGAATGTATATTAGCAAACACTTGAACTTGTAATAATTTCCCCATTTATTAAGTCACTGGATTTGCTGTTTCTCAACAAAATACCCACTTACATTTTTTACTTGACTATTAGTGAGAATCCAGCCGTTCAAGAGAATTTAACCAAACATCCTGCATGGAGCATTCACTTCTCAGCAATTACCCATAATTATATTTTAATTGCGTCCATCAATTCCGAAAAATACAACAAAATAAAACTCGGGATTTTGCGATATTGAAATCAATATACAGGAAAGTCAAACAATGGTGTACTTAATATTTTTGGCAGAGGAAAAATTCAATAGGTACAATTTGCTTAATTTCGTGTGTGAGCCAAATAGTCACGTTTATTATTTGTTTAATGATTCTAGTCGTTCAAGATTTCCTACAAAAAATAAAAAACTACAAATTAAGTCGACAATTAATGTGAAAATGAACAATAATAACAAAATCAACACAGAATTTATGTACGTTTCCAAGCTCTGGGGGGAATTCAGTCCACAAAGTCTGCTTTACTTCACTCGACATTTCCTACTGTCCATCCATATAAAAATAATTTTTTGACTTTTTTTTAGAGTTGGCGCGGGCGACGATGTGATGTCCTTGAAATTTGGAAGCGTAAAAACTTTTACCTTGGTTTGGCTTCCAAATTACAAGGACATCAAATCGTCGGATGGACAGTATGTATAGGTGTGCTCAATATTTCGATTCTGTGCTATTAACTTTAATATTGGTTCCTGAATTGTGCAATATTGGGCTTTGCTGGCGGGAAATTCCAGGGTAAATATTCAGGAAATTGTGAAGCAATTATTTGGACTTTGCATAATTTCAAATATCCTAAACTCCAAACACGCTTGTTAAATATTTCTGTGCCATGTTGAATAGCTTGTAATTTTGGTGTGCCAAAACAAGGATTTTGTAGGAAACAGAACAAAAGAATCTGGAACTAATTCGTGGTTACATTGTTTCAAGGGAAACGAAATTTTTTCGAGTTGGAAATGTACACAAAATGTGATTTCAGTTTTCAGTTAAAAGCACACTGTTGTCGACCGGACGGTTCGAAACTTGTAGTAAAGAAAAAGAGGATTCTGGTTTGAATGTTGACGTTTGAAGAGAATCGACGGAATTTTGAGGCAATACACATCCTCTGTAATCTCAATCTCCTTCCCATTCAAATCTATCGAGCAACGGGGCAAATTCGGAGGTCAAATCGAGCAAGACGTGGGATTTGGTCAATGTTCTTGTCTCTCGCAGTTCTCCACTGGATTTATATGACTGCCCGACTTTCTCAGTCCATTTGGTTCCCCAGCGGCAATTTCAAACTCCACCATTTTGTTTTCCACTCTACTTTGATTATCGGCTATGGTTGTGCTTACGTTTGGGGATTTTTGGTATTTTTCCGGAACTCTGAGGAATTGATCCTGACTTTCAACCGACTTTTCCATTTAAATCCGGACGACCAAGAGGAAAAGGATGCTGAAAATCCAGATGAGCTTTCAGTCAAAAGTAAAGATGAAGAAAAGTTGTGTCAAATGAAATTAAAGCCCGTATTATCATAACATTTTATTTTTTCATTTTGACAGGTTTTGATATTGAGGACACGGAAACTGGGGAGAAAATCTATCGTCGTCGATTTTTCTCATGGAACTTTGAATACTCTCTGCAAGAATGTTTGGCTTTGGTAATTGGTAATTCTGGGTATTCTGACGCCTGTATGGATTTTCTTAGTCATTTTTTTAGGGAGTGATCCGACCCGAATTCAACTGCTCTACTCAATTCTACCCGGGGAGTATCAAAATATATGGATATATTTGGCCTTGATGGCCTTTGAAGGAAGCTTCCTTGCCCTTGGTGGAGGTTTCACAGGCTTTGTGATTCTCACTCAGATTCTGTTCCTGGAAAAATGTGGACAGGAATTCAAGGACACCTCAATGAAGCTGGGGTAACAACTAAATGTACATCGTAAATTCAAATGTTTGTATTGCCTTTTTTATACAAGGATTCCCGGCTAAAAATGTATTTTCGGATATATATCTTCAGAGACATTGGAAATCCATCAACACGGGCAAATGGAGCTACCCGCTAACGAGGACTCGACAGGATTTTGAGGAGACTCGAAGAGATGTTCTTATGCCTTCATCTTTTCAATCGGTGCTTCTCCACCACCATTTTCTTGGGCAAAATTACTTTCCTGACAGTCGGAATATTCTCGTCATTTTTCATGATGCGGATAATATACAGAGTAATTTCATCCTCGGCAGTTTCACTGCGACGGCCGCCTTCTATGACATCCTCATTTTCTCCATTTTGTTTGAGAAGGCGTTTCGAATCCCCGCGGATTTCAGCCGTATCAAGCCTCAGCTTCTGGTGCTTGTGAGCAGGGCCAAATTACTTAAGAAAAAGAAGGAAATGGAGCGAGTCATCCGCGGGATCCCGTCAATCGGCATCAAAGTCGGCAGTTTTCACACTCTCGAACGAATCTCCACCCCAAATTTCATGCATTTCGTTGTCATCAATACGGTCAATTTACTCATCACTTTCCCAAACTAAACCGTACAAATGCACATCAATTGGTCATCAATCCACATCAATATATAAATGTTTGTACATATTCCGCACAAGATAACTGAGCTGAAGGTATTTTGACTTGTCAGTTTGGACTGTCGAAATCAACGGGACTTGAAGGATCTGAATTGGGAGTTGAAAGTTTGTGTTACAGTTAATGTGGAACGTACATATGGGTGACTTTGGCCACACGATTATTTTTTGGAGACATATTTTAAATTTAATTTCCAATTAAACCAGCACTAACAATTGAAATACGGACATTAATTCTGACTGACAATAAGACTGGCTTCAAATTGACACATTCCGGACTAACTTATATAGCTATTAGAATCAGACTTAAATTGGAAATAAAAAGTGTTCCCTTTTTGGACACTTCTCCCCGATTTGTTTGTTGAATTTTGACGCCGTTTGGAAAAATAACCGGACGCGATCGAGCAACATTTCAATAAACGTTTTTCGTGGCTAGAATTCGATTCTAGTATAGAATGTACTTTTTTTACAAATTCTAAGCTTCACACGATGAAAACTGCATAAAATTTGTATAAAGCCTTGAACCTTTCATAATTTCCTTGTCATGCAATTTCCTTGATTTGCTGTGTAACATTTTCGAAGCAGCACATACGTCAGTTTCAGTTATTTATGTAATTACCTAGTAGTTGTTAAGTTATATGGATGAAGCAACCGTTCACAAGAATATCCACCCAAAAGAATGCATCGAGCATTCCACATTTACATGAATTTGTGAATAATTCGGGTAATTATTTTCAAATCCGCCAAATCGACCTATAGTTTCTCATGTGTTTGCAACGAGGAAAGACACTATTCGGCGTCGAACTGAAACATTGGAAATTGAAAAAGGAATTTCATGACAATTTCTCTTCATTTCGTACTTGTTTGTCAGTAAATTTATCGGGGATATAAAATCGTTTGCCAAAACTTGCAACCCTTTGAAATGTCGCTCTTGGATTTCGTTTTTATTTTCATATTTGTATGCACGATGTTCGAATATTCAGCTTTCGTTCATTTTGAATTGTGCGATTGCATGTTTACGTTATTTTTCATGGCGAGTGTTTGTATCGTGTGCACAAGAAAGAACTTGTCTGCAACCAAAATATACAATAGTTTCTTCTGCTTTTTACAATGTTTTCACCGAGGTGCAAACGGAATCGTACAAAAAGCAGATTGATGATTGAGTTTATTCTACAAGGAATTTAACAAAATACAAAATTCATTGCAAAACTTCAACGCCGTTTGGATGTCCCATGCAGAATTCACTCCCCTCCAAAGTCAAGTTCAAGACGAGACGACACATACAATTCATCATGACAAACAATCAGAATTTTGAATTCAACCTCTTGCTTACACAGTGGATTTGAGCGTGATTAAAATAATAACAATGAAAATGCAGTCGTCGCGACTCGCGACGACTGCAAAAAATGCAAATGAGTGGCATCTAACAACATTGAATGTTTGTTCAACTCATTTGCACAGTGAAATTTTGCACACTTCTCAAAGCCGTCGACTGTTAATTTCTGAGACCACAACCACAGGTCTCACATTCACGCAGAGCCAAAATCTCCCACAATAAAAAGGAATTATCAATTAAACCACACAATCGAGGATCTCTATAGTGGAGACGTGCACAAGGGAAAATGGTGCTTGTAATCATCAAATTCCTCCTACTTTTTCTGCACGTTCTGTTCTTGGACGCGGTAAATGACACAAATAGTTTTCATTGAGTTCTATAACATTAATTTAATTGAATGAATTTTGGATTTTCAGAGGGCGCAGGATTTGAAGCCCGTGACATTGTTTCAGCTCAAGAGGGATTGGACGGCATCAAATGGAAATGGAAAGGGAAAAGGACTCATTTTAAGTCCATTAGTATCTCAAGGCTCCCCATCCCCAGCTCTCCCTTTCATGACCGCCATCGTTCAAATCCTGCCAGTATAAGCTCGACTCTTTTCTAACACACATTAAAAAAATTCAAGTGTTTTCGTTTGTAAAATCCTGTATGCTACTGCTGCTATTTTACGATATTTCCAATATTTCAGAACGAGGGAGTTTCCATTGTTTGTGGAGCGAGTTTAATTGACGAAATCCACTTGTTGACGGCCGCTCATTGCATTCAACCAATCCAAGACACGTTGAAGGGTGGGATTCTCGTCGAGGCTTGGATTGGGGTGCAGAATTTGGATAATTTCAATGGCCCCAAAATCTCACTGGCTCAAACCGTCTCACATCCGTCAGTAAAATGATTTTATTTCCTTGTGTTTACAATATATAGTTTACGTACATATAAAAAATGGGCCTACATGGAAAGCTATTAAAAGTACCTACAAGTGAAATTGCAGGCTTTATCGTGGGGATCCAAACTATTGGAATGACATTGGAATAATTAAAATGTCAACTCCAGTCACAATGTCCAGCACCGTCTCTCCAATCTGCATTGGCACCGGTTGGTACGCCAATCAGACTGTCAAAGTAGCTGGATTTGGACAAATAGACTGCGATTATTTCTCAAGAGTTCTTTTGGCTGCTTCAGTAAGACAAATTCCATATATGCACTGTGCAGAAATTAAAACTTAATCCCAGCAATTTTCGCGAGCATTCATCATTCAAGAATTTTACAGGATTTTAACGTAGGATTGGATTTTCTTAATTAATTGATTTGTTTTTATTTACGATTATATTTTAAATGCACAGGGGAAAGTATTGAGTTGGAGGGCTTGCAAAGAACTTGGACATCCGGATAATATGCTTGAAAATCAAATATGTGGGCATTTCATGGATGTGGATGGGAAAAGTGGTGATACGGGGG
The DNA here is from genome assembly GCA_034699125.1 of Gisinianus flammeolus. Taxonomy (NCBI): domain Eukaryota; kingdom Metazoa; phylum Arthropoda; class Collembola; order Symphypleona; family Katiannidae; genus Gisinianus; species Gisinianus flammeolus. The sequence goes on from JAIUND010004961.1 coordinate 7,292, forward strand.
AAGGCGATAGTGGCAGTGCACTTTTTAAACAGGATTCTGATGGTTCCTTCATTCAGGTTTTAAATATACACATATAGTTTCACATCATTTTCATGCTTTGACGCCGGAACTTCTTCTGATATTCTGATTGGCGTTTACACTCACAGGTTGGAATCGTTTCGTATGGCTACAAGACGATCGGACTTTGTTTTGATGTTAATGTTCCGAGCACTTTCACACGAGTCGCATCATTCAAATCCTTCATCATTGAATACGCTCCGAATGCTAAATACTGCTAAAAAAATATTATTTCCGAGTCACATTTTTAATTGACTGAAAAAAGCTTATTAAACAAGGTTGTTGTTGAGCACACAGTTTTGACTAAAATTACCAATGCAATTTGATGAGGTGCATTTTATTTCTGTGGAGAAGAGGAAAATCAATTTTCCTCAGGCAAAGAGCCAGAAAGTTAAAGTTGATACACTTTCAATTTCATTAGGACTCGAGATGGGAAATTAGCATAGATACATTTAACGGTCTGAATTTCGCTAATTACAGTTCACACAGACATTTGACACGCCCATAGTCAATATTTTAAATATGAAAAAACGTTTTTCACAAAACAAACTCTATGATTTGGCTTCAATTTCAAAACTAGATATGGAAGAGTTTACTTTTGTTGGACTTTTATTCTTGAAAGGATTTTCAAGGGCCAAATAATTAGACGTCTAATGGAAAAGCAAGAGATTTGACATTGCTACTTTTTTTGTAGTGAAATAGAATTTGAGTCAACTAATTAGTATTTAGAACCTGTGGCATCTACCTAATTATACTGTGTAAACGTATATTTCTCAAGAATTGAAAATGAATTGTGCACACACAACTTCAACTTGGAAATACGACTGAATCAAGTCCGTGTTTATTCCACAGACCATGAACATGAATATGTGTCAAAAAACATTGATAATTAGCACGTTCCTGCTCAATGAATATGAAATCAGCCATGGTAAACTATATTCGTATTTGTGGACCAAAAAAAGAGCCTGCCATTCCACAAAATCATTCGGAAGAGACTACACAGACAAATATCGCAGTTACTGCGCGTCGAGTGTGGATTTGTTCTGGCGAGTTGGTTTTGTTTGTCAAGATTTTTTCACCATGAAGTTTTTATCAAGCGCAGGAATTTTAATGGTTTTAATTTTTGGGGTGAACTCTCAATGGATAGACTTGAATTCAGTTCCAGTCCAGCCTTCATTGATTACAGAGGAAATGAAACAGACTTTCCCTTTTGCAGCAGCCACTATGTACTATTTTGTGGGTTCATTTTTAAATCTTTTTTTTTTTACGCACAGTCAAATGATGTTACTTATTTGACAACAAAACGAATTTATCGTTCTTTAATAAATTAAAGGGATTAATGTGAGCCCCAATTACTTTTTTTTTGTTGCACACAGCATGGGAAACCAAGTCTCTGGGGCGGTGCATCTTTGATTGATGAAACACATTTGTTGACTACAGCTTATGGTAAAGAATTTATTGAGGACACGATGATGAGTGGAGAGAAAGTCGAGGCATGGATTGGTGGGACTAATTTGACTGATTTTACCGGGGAAAAAATTCTAGTCAAAAGCCTAGTCAAGCATCCGTGAGTGAAACACACACACACACACAAGATGTCAAATGTCTTCAGTCGCCAGTGCATGAATCTACAACTTTAATCTCTGATTATATCTTATTTGCTGCATATTTAGTAACTTTGGTGCCGATAACATGACCAATGGGAATCTTAACTATAACATTGCCATTCTGGAATTATCCAGCCCAGCTCAACGGTCTAACCCAATTTGTATTGGTACAAAAAATTACGACCAATCTCCCGTCATCTTTACTGGTTTTGGTAGTCGATGCGGAGGGCCTGAGAGAGAATTTCACGTGTACACGGTGAGAATATAGCAATTTTGTTGTGATTGTGAGGAAATCATCTAACAAAATGTAAACAACTATCAAAATCACTGAGCACATGAACAATCTTGTTTCATGTTTACAAAAAAAATTGAACAGGGAAACGCAACGGAATGGAACAAATGTCGGACATCCAAATTTTATGCAGCCAATCCAGACAATGAAATCTGTGCTAGTTTAGCCAATAAGGATGGTGGTCGAGTCCAAGTTGGCACGGGAGATGTGGGTGGTCCACTTTTCACCAAAGACCTCACGGAAAACGGTTATGTTCAGGTATACTTAATGTTCATCAAATGTAAAACATTTCAATTTTCTACATACTATCGGCATTGCCAGTAAGTACAAATTATTCAATGGAATTTACGAAATTTCAAAATTAACTTATAAATTGTGATTTGAATAGACAACAGGGTGATTTCTCCATGAAAAACACTACATATATAGCCATAAGTGGCGACAGAGTTGCACAAAAGCTTGAAGTCGCTACAATTCATTAAAATGTGAGCATGGCTCAATCAGTTTGCGAACGGACATTTTAAATTGTTAGTTATTTCTGTGCATAGCAGTTTGCTTCACTGACATTTAACAAAAAGCCATTGTGAGAATTAAACTGACAATCGAATGCTTCTGAAAGCGACAAACAATTCAATGACTAAAGAAAAATTCTAAAGCGGACATGTAGAATTTAAGAGTTTCTACTCAAGAATGTTAAAAAGCTAAGACATTTTAATAGAATGAAAGTCAAACCTAAAACATCCCTCAATCGGAATCACACAGATTTTAAAGTCAATTAATTGAGCAAAATCTGCTCGTAGGGAATGCTGAAATGTGTAGTGAGCCAGGGAATTTTTTTTGGTTGACGTAAATAAGTTTATTCAAAATTCTTTTGCTGCAGTTCGACGCCGTTTAAATTAGAAATAATATGGGAACACGTGAGGATCGTAGTCGCGGCATGCAGAACATCCTGAGAATTAGCTGCACTTTTCTAATAGTTTTCCCATCTTTTGCACTGACTCAAGTGCGATTGTCAATTGACTGTGGCCATATTTTCCAAACGCAACCATCCGCGATGATATCCAAATAAAAAACAAAAACAAATGCTAATTGCAATTACAATGGATGAACGGATTGTTTTGACTTCCATCGGGTATAAAAGGAGCGGAAAATCCCATTTCATTTCACACCAACACCACAAAACACCGGTGTCATGTCAAATGTTATAAAGTCAAATGTTATAACAACTAATGTTATAAAGTCAAATGTTATAACAACTAATGTTATAAAGTCAAATGTTATAACAACTAATGTTATAAAGTCAAA
>JAIUND010004962.1:0-10550 GCA_034699125.1 Gisinianus flammeolus
ATCAAAAAACTAGAAACTCCTACGTTCGTTTTTTTTTAACATTACAGAGTGGCTGGACTGCCGTAGTACTCCTTTGATTTGAATTCGTTGTAAATTGTCAGCTAAAATATGTATAAAAACGCTAATGTCAAATTCTAGTAGCTCTAAAATGTCTTTACAGGATTCCACGATTTGAGTAATGGCTATGATGCACTTTTTGGCCAGTGTTCATTTCTCGTTACCCACATTCCATTTGCCCACTCACAATCAGTGCTATGCGTCTACATAGATTAGTGTGATTGTGACTATTTTGAGTTTCTCATCTTAACACTAGGGTAAGAGCGTCCAAAAGTTACCAGCGTCCAAAAGTTACCAACTTGGTTTTTTGCTTGTATTTTTAAAATTCAGAATTTTAAAACCAAAATATTTATCAGGCATGAAGCCCCGATAAAGAAGATTAGTTTACTGTATTTTCAACTTTGATAGACCGATTAAATTCAATTTAAAACATTGTTGAAAATTGTATGCATAAAATCCATCTAAATGAATTCTCTGCACGACTTGAAGCTGGGCGGAAAAGTCGATTTCTCCAGCTGCAGTGCAATTTAAGTGGGATTTTTTTGTGCCATCACAATATTTGGACATTTTCCAAGTTGGAAATGATCAAAATTCATTTCAAAATTTAAATCCACTATTTAATTTCATAATCTTAATGTGACGTGTTCTAATTTAAAGTGTGCGTCCAAAAATTACCAACCCTCAGCGTCCAAAAGTTACCACCCCGTTTCATCCTCTGTCTTGTCCAAATTGAAAGATTGTCACGATAAAAAATCAAAACAGAAAACAAATAAAAACAAACCAAACTAACAAATCAAAAACAATGTCATTAAAAGTAAAATATAATGAATTACGTTGTAATTAATGAATTTACACCGAAAGAATTCGTTGTTGTGGCCTGAAACAAAACAAATTCCATATATTTACACGGTGTAAATGACACCTATTTAATTTATTTGAAGGTAATTAAAGATTTGCACAATATGACAATATTATGAACATCGCGATTAATCGTAATTGTACAAAATGCAATACCACATCAGCTTTTGACTGTGTGCATAAAATCACAACACAAAGTCAAAAGCTGCACGCAGATAAACACAGATTTTGTACCGAAATATTATTAAAACACGTTGTTTACTTACTTTTATAATTATTGGGCGAATAATAATAATAATAATTGCTGGTTGATTCTTTCTCCTGTTTTTAATCCCGACTTTGCAAAAATGTGATACAAGAAAGTATGAAATTATGGCGGCTCCATAGGATACAATGCAATGTACATATTGGTAACTTTTGGACGCACGGGTGGTAACTTTTGGACACATAGTCTGTTTTGGAGTCATTATTCGAAACTTTAATTACAATTAAATTGAAAGTAATTACCACTTAACTCCGTAATATCCGGAAAGGCTTTGAAATTCTCTTTCAATTGACACTTTGACGACCAAAATCCATCAAATACAACGGAAGTTATTTAAGAAACCAAAAGGTGGTAACTTTTGGACGCTCTTACCCTATATAGGCTGAGTGCAGGGTCATTACATTAAACTCAACTTATATTTGATCCGGTCATTTTTTAGAAATGACTGTTTTGGGAACAATATATGTCTTGATATTTTTGAGTATTAGAATAAAGTTTTGGGCCTTTTTTAAAAAAAAAAAAATCCCAAATGCACGAGACTTATTGACAACTTGTTTTTGCAAAATCCATTAAAAATCTGTTCCACAATTATATCGCGGGTGCGATTTTCCATATCGAAGTCCGTTATGCGTGTTTTATCGTCTATATACGCTGATTATTTTATGTATATATTTATGTGGACTGTGGATGCAAGGTTAAGCGCGCCCTGACACACATAAATAAACTATACATATATACTATATAATATAAATACGGTCCGTTTTCAATCTCTTATCGGCAAAATGTACATTTGACTTTGACGGCCTCAAATAAATGTGTCTGGCAATTGTAATTACCTTTATTATATATAGTTAAATTATCATGACGAATTGAGTGAGACAGCACATGAGCCGCTTATAACTTTTCACTCTCTCGCAATGTTTTATCACCTCACTGTGGAACAAATGAAGCCACAATTATTATATATATGCAATTAAATCTCATATACTTAGTCCTGTGGCTTTTAAATATGCTCATATAATATAGTCAACACATGATAAGGGCAGTGTTCACTTAACGTGTTTGTTTGCAGCTTAGGAAACGTGAAATTAACGATATGATATGATACAATAAATGTGTCTATATATATACTACCTAAATAAAAATACACAACACTTGTCTTTCCTCTTTTACTCATTGCACACACGAAACAAAAATTTTATAGTTTTAAATTCAACTGCACACACATGTGTGTGTGCATATACGATTTATAAATACAAATTTACCAGATTTGAACTCAAATTCAAATTCAACTCTCTGCTGATTCATGGACTCTACGAAAAAAAAGCACGTGGTGAATCCTCGCGAAAAAGCGAGCCCGCTCTCTCAGCTCTTTTTCTTGTGGATCTTCCCGCTCCTTCGGAAAGGTTCGCGAGAGGACTTGAATCCAGATGAGGACATCTTTAGCGTTCTTCGGGATGATGAGTCGGACGTGCTGGGCACAGCTTTGGAACAGTAAGACAGTAAATCTATATTACATTGTCTCTATATTTTATTTAACATTCGCTTTATATAGACTTATGTAACAATCTTTAAAATAATTAAAAGACAAGCTTTAATAATTTTGTATTACGTTCCACATCGTGACACACAACATACATACACAGGGCCTGGGAAAAAGAATGCCTCCAAGCCCGAAAGAAAAATAAGCGACCTTCATTTTACAAGGCGATGATCCACGTCTTTTGGCGGAAATATCTCTTCCTCGTCTCCTTCCACATGTTCAACGAGTGGATCCTCCGGTATATATAAATTATATAATTGAGCCCCAAAGCCCCAATTCAAAAATTTCAAAAGTTCCCGGCATTTCCCGACATTTGTTTTTGTTCCAATAATACTTGAATATAGTTTTAATTGTAATTAATTCTGTATGATATGATGTCACGCGACTTTCCTGTGTTCTGATGTACACAGAGTCTCACAGACGATCCTCCTTCAGCTCTTCATCGCCTCACTGAGCGACCCCAACTCGACCGAGTCCGATCACTACTTTTTGGGCTCGGCGCTCGTGCTCTGCACCTTTGCCGTCCTCCTCATCATTCACCCGACCGTCTTTGGCATGTTCCACATGGGCATGAAATTCCGGATCGCCGCCTCTTCTCTCGTCTACCGCAAAATGATCCGGCTGAGTCCGCGAGCGCAAAATGAGTCCTCTGTCGGACAAATCCTGAACATTCTATCGAATGATGTGGGACGATTCGAGTACAAGCTCGTATTTCTTCATTATCTGTTCGTCGCACCGATACAAGGGGCCATCTTTTTTTATGTCCTCTGGACCATTGGAGAATTGAAAGAGAATTGCCTCGCGGGCGCTGCCTACCTCATTTTCCTTGTACCATTTCAATGTACGAAAGCGTTCATTTGATTTCCCTTCTTTTAAAACTTATATATTTCAAAGAATTGTTCATTTTTGTATACATATTATGTTCTATCTTCACTTGGCCCGCAGATTTCATCGGGAAGCTCTCAGTCCGTTTCCGGTCTCAAATTGCAGGGCAGACGGACATCCGGAGTCAAATTATGAACGAGATCGTGGTCGGGATTCGTGTGCTCAAAATGTATGCGTGGGAGGCTCCCTTCTCGAATCTCGTTCATAACATTCGAAAGCGCGAGGTGCATTTTTTGAGGCACGTGGCGAGCCTTCGGGGCTTCTACACGTCGCTCTACACTTCAGGCGCCAAGGTGATGGCCTGCCTGACGGTTCTGGCGATCATCCTCCGAGGTGGGGAACTCCGGGCGGATCAGGTCTTCTTCATGCTCGCCGTGTACAATGTGATCCAGCAGATGCTCATTTGGTTCCTTCCCACCGCCGCTGCGGATCTGGGTGAGCTCAGTGTGTCCGCCAAACGAATTGAGGTTACCTTTTTTCTTACCAGTTTTTGCCTTCTTTCTTCCGCTTTTCTACCGACGAACGTCGAACGGCAAACGGAAAGAGTTCCAGGCTAATTTGCATTTAATATTTCACTGTTGCAGAACTTTCTTTTGCTGGATGAGTACGAGCCGAGGTCCAAAGTCCCAGAAATCCGAGGTTCTTCCGGGAAGGTTGCGACCATTGAAGCCGCCATTAAAATGACGGGAGTCTCTGCCAGTTGGACAAAGGCAAAAAAGACCCTGTCAAATTTATCAATGGACCTTTGTGGTGATCTCGTTGTCATGGTGATCGGCCCTGTTGGATCGTCCAAGGTAAAGGGAAGCAAACGGCAAACACACGCAATTCAAAAACCGCGGGCCTTCAAAAAATTTCCTTTTTCCTCCTTTCAAAGTACATATTTCAAATTGACCATGATTTTTTGTGTTGTATTTGCCTCTCAATTTTGTAGACTTCGTTCTTCCACGCGCTGATGAATGAGCTGCCTCTCTCCGAAGGAAAATGTACCATCCGAGGCGCAACCGTCTATTCCGCGCAAGAGGCCTGGATTTTCTCGGGCAGCATCCGGCAGAATATTCTCTTCGGAAGAGAATTTAACCACTCCGTCTACCGCCAGGTGGTCGCAGCCAGCGCACTTGAGGAAGATCTAAAGCAACTACCGTACGGAGAGGACACGATCGTTGGAGAGCGAGGTGTCTCGCTCAGTGGTGGGCAAAAAGCGCGCGTGAATCTGGCGCGGGTCCTCTATGCACAGGCGGATATTTATCTACTGGATGATCCCCTGAGCGCCGTGGACCCAGCCGTCTCCCGGCATATTTTTGAGGAGGCCATTTGCGGCCTTTTGAAAGGGAAATTAAGGATCCTGGCCACGCATCAGCTCCAGTATTTACCGCAGGCGGATCATATCATCGTCTTTAACAAGGTTCGCGCGAACAAGGTCACATTTTTGAATATCGATCATCTAAAGTTTATATTTATTTTCGCCATGTTTTTTCAAGGCCTTTTTTGTATTCGTTTTTGCTTGTTCGCCTCTGGTTAAAATTTACCCACACAGGGAAGCATCCTGGCCCAGGGCTCTTATGACGAGCTCATCGCGCGGGAAATTGACTTTGTAAGTTTGATGGCTACGGAGGATAATGATGGAGAGGACAAGACCAGACGGAAGGAGAGTGTCAAGGATATCTCGTTGGTATAAGAACAAGTACAACAACAAAACATAAAAAGACATTGCTTTTTCTTACAATATAAATGCATTTGAAAATACTTTTATTTCCTGCACAAAAGTCGGTGATGGGGAAGGATTCGGGAAAACACGTGACGGCGGCGTCAGAGAAGCCAAAACTTCAAAATGAAAGCATGGCGGGTGGCTCGGTGACGGGGCGGACGTACTGGGAGTATTTCCGCGCTGGCAAGTCCTACGTTGGCATGCTCTGCATCCTCATTGGGTTCCTCCTCTCGCAGCTCCTCTTGAGTTCCTCCGACTACTGGCTCTCCCATTGGTCAGCCATCTTTTTTACACTCCTCTTGATTATTGATTAAGGATGTGGTGACGATGACGAAGGTGACACCACGTGGTTCGTCACCTCTTATTTTACAAAATTATGACCCTTTTGTCCGTTCTCCTTTCCTTTCACTTCACACAGGACACGTCAAGTTCAAAAAGAGCGAGACGAGTGTGAACAGAATCTGAATCTGAATCCAAACGAGACGTCGTCCACGCAGACGCCAGAGGAGCAACTCTTGATATTAGGATTCAAAAATATTGAGACGGACCCATGTGCGCATGCGCTAAACAACAATACGTACCTCTACGTCTATGCGGGTCTTGTGGGGGTTTTCTTCATCGTGGCCAAAGCGAGAGCAGTGTATTTCCTTCTCTACTGTACGCGGATTAGTGTGAACATCCATCATCAGATGTTCTCGAGTCTCATTCGGGCGCCGGCCAAGTTCTTTGACGACAATCCTTCAGGTGACAAAAGCACAAACGACACGCGACATTAATATTTTCGGGGGGATTTTTGTGACGTTTTTTTGATGGTTGGATGCAGGTCGGATCCTGAATCGGTTCACAAAGGACCTCGGCGCAATGGACGAGCTCCTCCCACAAGCGTTCTTTGATGCGCTCATCATTTTCCTTCAGGCGTGTGGGATTCTCATCATCGTCATGATCTCCAATTATTTCATTATCATTGCAGTGGTCGTCTTTGTGTATTTGCTTGCCCGGATGCGAACTTTTTTCATCACGTCGTCGCGCCGAGTGAAGCGAATCGAGGCTGTTTGTAATACGTGTTTCCACAAACACATACACACACAAACACACAAGAACAAACGACAATTTTCTTTCTTTGTTGGGCGCGCGCAATAAATCTTTATGTATATATATATTTCTTGTTTTGATTACAGCCAAAAGTCCAGTCTTCACGCACGTGACGAGCACACTCGAGGGCATTTCCACCATCCGCGCTTTCCAGTCCGAAAAGATTCTGATCCAGCAATTTGATCAACTTCAAGTAATTTGCAAGATTTATTTATATCTGTAGTTATTGCATAATTATTAATCATTATTTTTGAAGGCGCATTATTTACTGATTTACTGAATATTGTTGCTCTTCATTTTCATTTTCACAGGACGTTCACTCGGCGGCGAATTACACGTTCCTCGCGGCGAACCGTTGGTTTGGGATCTGGCTGGATATAATGAACGCCACTTTCCTCACCATCACCGTCTTTACCTTTCTTCCCCTGCTCGATTGTACACTTTTTTTTAAGCGGCCATTTTGATTTTGTCATATTGAATTTATACACAGAACATTTTAATTAACAACATTTTTTATTTATTTTTGAACATGACAATAAGGATTTCTTGTGGATTTTTGGACTTTATAGAATATAATGTTCATAGATTTTTGCTTTGAAATATCTTTTTTGTCCGTCAGGGTTTGGTCCAGCATCGGTCGGTCTGGCGCTGTCGTCGATCCTCGGGCTGATGGGGGTGTTTCAGTGGGGAATGCGGCAGTCGGCCGAGATGGAGAATCACATGACGAGTGTGGAGCGCGCGCTGGAATATTCCAAATTAGAACCGGAAGGACCGTTGACCTCGGCCGTGGCAGAGAATATCCCGCCAAAGAGCTGGCCGACAGAGGGCGAAATACAATTCCATCGAGTCCATCTTGCCTATGAGGAGGGCGGGAAGGACGTCCTGCAGGATCTCACGTTCCATGTGCGCGCGCGGGAGAAAATCGGGATCGTTGGGCGAACTGGAGCGGGTATGGGTGACAAGTGACGACACAAATCCGGATATAACTTTTCAATTACCGTATAAACTGTAATAGAACCCCGGGCCTGCTATAGAACTCCATGTCCACATGTCTGAAGACTAAATCCTGCGCCCATGTCAAATACATTGTCGCTTTGTCGCACAATCAAACTTAATTCTCACGTTCCCCCACCCGCGCGGGGTTCTAAAAGATTTTCCGTGAGAATACCCCTGGGGTTCTATTATAGTTCACACGGTATATATGTATGGATATATATATAAATGTATTTTTTTTTTATATTGTTTAAATTCAAAGGAAAAAGCTCGATCATTGCTTGTCTCTTCCGGATGACGCCCCCGCGTGGGAACATTTTGATTGACGGCCTCTGCATCACGAACATTGGGCTTCATGAGCTCCGGAAAAATATTTCCATCATCCCGCAGGATCCGGTTTTATTCTCCGGGACGATCCGCTATAATTTGGATCCCTTTGACGAATTCCCGGACGAGGAGCTATGGAAAGTTATTCAAGAGGTTGGGTTATAAACAACGGCACAGATATTTAAAATATCCTTTTTGGAACTCAAGTTTATATATACCGTAAAACTTGAATTAAAAGCCTAGACTCGTAGTGCCACAATTCTTGAAATTGTGGCCAAAAACCAAGGATAACTCGATAGCATAAACGTTAAATGGTTTACACTAGATAAAACCAAAACCAACGAAAAAACTAGGCTAATTAATTGGAGAAGGTTTTTAATTCCCAGTTTTACGCTATATGATAAAAAAAGGATGGGAAAAGAATCGAGTGAATTGTTTTCAATCGTTTTGTCTTCTTCTCCTTTTGAAAAGGTGGAGCTAAAAGATGCGGTGAGTGCGCTGGACTTTCGGGTGATGGACCGAGGTGGGAATTTCTCTATGGGGCAGCGTCAGCTCCTCTGCCTTGCTCGGGCGATCTTGAAGAAGAACCGAATCATTTTGATGGATGAAGCAACGGCAAATGTGGACCCGCGGTTGGATTGGATTTCCTTTTTGAACGATTTTGCTTTAATTTAATTTAATTATATAACTCTCTTTAATTATTTTTTCTGGCCGTTTATATGTGTAATTGGTAATTTAGAACGGACAAGCTGATTCAGACGACGATCCGCCGGAGCTTCGCGGACTGTACAATTATCACCATCGCCCATAGGCTCCACAGCGTGATGGACTGCGACCGGATCCTCGTCCTAGATGATGGCCGTCTCAAAGTATAATAAAGGCCCCAAAAAATTTATATGATAGAATGAATAATGTGTGTGATGCATGTGGAACATGAAATGTACACACCGTAAAACTTGAATTAAACGCCTAGGCTATAGTGCCACAATTCTTGAGAAATTATCCAAAAACCAAGGATAACTCGATAGCACAGTACAGTAAATGGCTGGACACTATAGATATTACAATTAAGGAAAAAACTTAGGCTATAGTAATTGAGGTAGGTTGTGTAATCTGGAGTATAGGTTTTTAACTCCCAATTTTACAGTATGTATATGATATTTTATATAATAGGAGTACGACCATCCGCACGTTCTCTTGCAGGACCCGGCCGGGATTTTGTCGGCAATGGTGGGGCATGCGGGCGGAGCGAGTGGAAGGATTTTGCGGCAGATTGCTTTCGAGGTACGGAAACATTAACCGGATTCTTTGAATTTTAAATAAACAAAACAAATTATGCTCAATTCCACATTTTTTTTTTTAAATTTCAACATACATATTTTGCATTAATTTATGATATAGACGCACAGTGGCCGCCGTGGCTCTTTCCTCGAGAGCAACGTGAGCGATCTGAGTGACACCGAATGCCGACTCTAATGACCCCGAATTAAGAAATTAAACTATCTAAAATCCTACCGAAAATTTCTATCCCCCCTCGTTTTTAGTCCTGTGCCCTGTGCCCCCCCCACAAAAAATAAGCATTGCACGTACATATGGGAAGGATACACTCAAAACGTTAAATTGTCCATAAATCATCATAAATGTCAAAACAAATTTTTAATAACTATATAAACTGTGAAAAGAATAAAAAAAAGGTTGGTTCTTATAGGAATTCTATCATTGAAGCACATGTTGAATGTTTACATATAAATTCCTACATGCTCCCTCTTTATTTTGAACATATTCAAAATTGGAATTTTAATTGGGGAGATTCGAATTGAAAAAGTTGGTTAGTTCCAAAATGCTTCCTCTCACAAACAAGAAATTCGATGACTATTCCGATGGGTCAATGATGGTTTAAAAATATTTTAAACGCTCTTAATCAAGCAATCGGAACTTTATTTTGAACTTTGGTATTTATGACAATATAAAAGAATTCAGAACACAATGTACAATCCATCTTTGTTATACCCAGGAAATTTGGGGAGCAGCATGTCCGAAAAAGGTTTTTAGATTTATAGGCCCTGACATAGGATATTTTAACATGTTAACTGTGTACCAGTGAGTGGTACGCAGCCCTTTTTACTGGTACGCAGTCAAGTGCCCTTTTTCAGAAGTCCAACTTGCACAGAGGGCCTTTGATCTCAAGAAAGGGCACTTTGTCAGCAAAAAAGGCACAAAAATAAAGAACAAGGACCATATTTTAATATTTTTTCCAAAATTTTTAGCTCGCTTCGCTCGCTAGTTTCTTTTATCGAGTTTATTGTAGATCGCTCGAGTCGAGTACTAAAATCCCACTTTGAAATCTTCAATCAAGGGATTTCAAACGAGCGTAGAACTTTGCAGAATGAGATGACAAATCTTTGAAACATTTCAAACATTTGTCTTGGTTTTTACCGCATGCCATAAGTTGTGCAAATACCGCCATTATTGAATGATTTTTGCCAATTAATTTTCAAACAATTACTGAAAATAAATCGCTAAGATTTTCGACGATTCCTTGAATTTCTAACGACTTTGGAGTTTGAAGGAATCTAAGAAATTCCAAACTTCTTCAAAGAGTAGAAATTTTATAAAACTTTAATGATGTCTATTTAAATTTTCTTCGATTTTTCAAAGACTTCTTTGGACTGGCAAACTTTTTCAAAGGTCCTTAGAACTTTCAATCTATATTTCAAAGATTGTTGGAATTTTCAAGAATCTTAGAACTTTTAGACTATTTCAAAGAATCTTAGAATTTTCAAGAATCTTAGAATTTTTAGACTATTTCAAAGAATCTTAGAATT
>JAIUND010004963.1:0-10545 GCA_034699125.1 Gisinianus flammeolus
TTTGGTTTCCGGACAGACTGACAAATTTTGCTACTTCTGCTCGCTCCCTGTTAAGGTACTCCTGTACCATTGTTTATAAATAATTGCTGGCCTTCATAAATACAAGAATATCGCTTTATATTATTATTTCTTTACTTTAGAAACGATACTAAATTCAAATGACATTTATCCACCATGAAAGGCATAGTATATAATATTCTACATGTATTTTATCGTTTTTTGGAATACCATTCAAATAGGTACACATATTTTTCAATCTTCCGCAGTAGTACATACAGAAATGTAATAGTACAAAATGAAACAATGGCATTTGTTTATTATCCATTCAAGCTGTCCAGTATATTTGCACGAAACATATAGAAAGAGCTGTGTATATGCAAATATGAGTGCACATACTATAGGATGACTCCATTTGATATGATATTTTGGCAAAGTTTCTACGGGATTCGCCCTCACATATAAATTACACGAGTCTATAGTTGTTTTTCCTTCTTGTTCTCTCTCAAGCTCAAGTCAAGACTTTTAGTTCTTGATTCTGTAAGATAAAGAGAGAGAAAAGGAAACGATTTTGAATTGTGATTTGTGATTTTGTTCAAACGCCCAGGTTTCTTTCTCTCTCTTTTTCTATATAGGTTTTGGAGTTTTCCATTCTTTTTTGTTCTTTCTCCCTCATATACCTACATATATATAAAGCTTTTGCTTATTCTTCTGCCCAGCAAAATCTTCTTCCTAGTTCCTTCTTATACTGTATGGAGAAATGTGAAAACTCACTTGAAAACTCAGTATACATTACTATGTATACTGCTGAGAACTAGGGAACCTTTACAGTTTTTAGACTTTTTAACACTTTGAAGTCAACGCTAAAGACAAGGAAAAGAAGAAGGGGGGAAAGAAGTGAAGAGAGGAATGGTAGTGGCAGAGAAGAAATTCCTTCGTTTTTGACAATAAATTATACTTTCTTTATTGACTATAGCTTTGCATACATACTGAATATACATATTATAGTTTTTATACCAACATAGAAATTTCCCTATGTGTGTGTGGGCTATACATTAATCTTTCGTGACCTCAAAAAAAAGTACAAGACGTGTTCACTTGTACGACTTTGCTCGTGACTTGAGTGCTCAATAATCTAGGGAATTTCCTCTCTCTGGCTTACACAATGGAATTATATTATTATTCCAACAAAAATCGAAACCAACTGCTCCTTTTTGTAGTATTTTAGTGCGTGCAGAGTGCGAGAGTTTCATAAGTATCTTTTATTACACTTATTGCTTCATTCATATCAATTTCATTTTCTTTCTCATTTGTATACATTTTGATTTTCTCTCGCCTATTCAAATCATTCATACAACTTTCAGTCAGATCATCTGACTCTCAGATGAGTCAGATCATCTGACTCTCAGATGAGTCAGATCATCTGACTCTCAGATGAGTCAGATGGCTCTTTGTAATTGATATTTGACTATACGTCTTCTCTTTTCTCAATCTTTACGTAGTACGCTTCTTGAAATCCCATCCCTATAACGTAAGTAGATGATTCATAATCGTGAGATTTCAGGTAGTCATCAAGAGTCAATTTCTCCTCTTTGTTTATCTGCACGGATATCACCTGTAAACATTTTTTTTCGTTTATTATATGATATTATTATATAATTTAACATTTGTCAGGAACATGAGCATGAAAAAATGTCATTACATTCATTTTCACTTGATCCAATGGAATCGACATTAAAATTGTCAAAGCATCCGACGATTCTAATGAGAAATAGTCAATTTTCGCTGGATGTTCCATAGTGACAAGCATATCCGACAAGGGAAAACAATCGATTTGTCTTTTTTCGTGTACGGAATCTGAACTGCTAGCATTTATCGTTCTCTACAGTTAAAATCGTATTCAGTTGAAGCTGAAATATCCATCAAAAATGTAGTTGTTTTTTATAGATTTCAAAATGACAACTTACTGTTGGTGGTAGACACGAGTTGATAATGTATGCATTTCTGTTTTTGGTTTCAAGGGCTTTGTACCGATGTGTGTCTGGTTCAATGATAAGCCCCGACCAGTCATATTCCGACTCCAAAAAGAAAGTATTGGACACCGGAAGTCTCTCTTTGGAAGTGTATTGAACGTAAAAACCTTCTTCCTATGTATATACACATATTTTTGAATTTTTAACATAATGCTCTATAAATTATGCAGCAATGCAATGTGTGTACTTAAATTGAAACATTATTTGATACCTACTTTGGACTTGACCAGTTTTAGAATGATTTGATGGAAATATTCCGCATTCTCAGATACGATTGATTTGATACTCGTCTCCTTGTCGAGGACTGGAGGACTTTTCAGTACCTTTCGAATTTTATCGAAATACTCACTTCTCGCGATATTTACGGATGCATCTTGTTCTCTTTCAGTACTCACCACCACGGATTTCTTCACCGTGAGAAATAAAACAACCACGAGAATACTTAGAATTGTGCCAAATATTGTGCAATTAAATTTACGTAATTTTTGTTCATTCCACTTTAACCTATATATACAGAAACATCCCAGAATATACCAACTTCATTATTCCGCATCTTTTGAAACTTATATAGAATTAAAATAGTATTATTGAATGGTATAGAATCTCTTATCTCTTACATCTCCGATATGCGCTGTCCTTTATTTGCTCGTGTGTAATATTTCATGGACGATGAAGAAATGTTTGAAGATTTTCAAAATTAAATATAGTATAGAAATTGTAAATTGATTCTGGATGTAAACTCAAATAATTTGCTTGGAAATATGTAGAAACCTTCAAACGAAATCGAAATAAATAACAATTTAAGCTACAATTAAACGTGTTCTATTAAGCTAAATTCAATTAAATATAGTTGAAGTCGGAATTTATTACATAACAAGTATATATAACATGCTTTACAATGAACAAGGGAATTCAACAACTGACACCTGTGAGTATTTCCTTTTCAAATGAGAGTCCACAAACAGACCGATAAGTAAACAATTTTGCTTCATTTGTTACTCGTCAATTATACAGGTACATGTATACACATACACACACTTGTACTCATTACATTCATATTAATGGACAAATCCAAATCCTTCATTTCATAGCCAAAGTAAATGGATTTAATAAAAGTAAATCGTATATTTACTGAACCAAAAATAGGATGCAGGCTGGCATCAGCATCATCACGCAGGTATACTCAAAAAATAAATTCCTTATTCATGTTTGGTTTCATTGGAAAATGAAAATACACTCTTTACAGTATAAAGGAGACAATAAAAAGGATTTTGATTTTATTGTAGAAGACGAAGGGAAGATAAATAGACGAGATAATATTATCCGTATTGAGTATGGCGTGTGCTTATCGGTGAGGAAAAGGTTTGGATAAAGGATCCCAAATCAATTTTTAATTTCCAGCTGACGTTCATACATTTTGTGTGTGATATTCTATTTTCTATTATGGACTCTCCGTGAAAGTGAGGAAGTAAAAAGGAGTACACACAAGATATTGAATTAGAGAGTGGAGTGTGCGGAGTTTGAATGGGTTGTACGTTTCAAGAGGGTTTGTTTTCCACAAGTATGAGAATCACATACTTACATATCTGTATAGTACATACAGATTATAGATACGGAATACGGATAGAAGAAGAAGTAATACAAGTAAGCGATGAGGAAGAGTCATGAATGGAATGAAACGGTCCTTGAGGAAAAAGGAAAAGAGTAGATATGTGCATGAAGGAAAAGGTTTTATACATTATACATATATATATAGAAGATATTTTCTCTTGTAGAAATAAAATGGGAATAAAGCTAATCTTATAAATATATCGTTCGACACGCACCACACACCACACCACCAAGTACCTACTACTACCTACACATAGGAGGAAAAATACCAAGAAAAAATATACTGCAAACCTTGCACTTTTTCTTGAACATTTCCCCATCCCCCCTCCTCTTTTCTTGCAATTTTGATTCCGGTGTTTTATATACTCAATGTGATCTCCGGATGCTAACAATCGTTTCTTTTTTCCTCCTTTTTCTTTTCTCATTTTCCCCCCTTATTTCTCCCGTCGTCCCATAGTCACCAATTTCTACTCCATGCACTCCTCACCATTAGATCTTTAGAACACCAGGAAATACGCCCAAACTAACTTAATACGGATGAGTAGCACAAATATTCCAAATTCCAACTTCCACCAGCTTTCCCAAATCTAGGTACATACATATAGATTCTATAAAGTCACTCGATCCTTTCCTTTCTTTTCCATTTTTATTTTTATTCTATAGAGGTATATCTGTACTGTCAGGGTCAGGCATCTCTCTCTGCCTCCAACACATGTGACCACGCTCAATTTCCCAACAATTCTCACAGTCCACAATAATTCCTCGCTTTTGACAACCTTTGTGTATATGTCTGTATATTGTACATTGTACATAATTTTTTATAGTCAAAACATCTTTCAACTAAATCAAAACTCGAAATATTTTTTTGTGCATAAAATAAAATCCTGTGAAGAATTCCAATAATTCATGGTATAACAGTCCATACAAAAATATATATATAATATAGCAGTACACATGTCCGTATAAAATACAAAGAATTTGGAAACTTTCGGATTTGACAACAAAAAAACATAGGCAACGTCCAATTCATATGACTTCATCAGCACGATATTTATTAGCTTAAATTTTGCTCTGAATTTAAATAAATTTGGATATTTATTATGCAATATGCAATTTTACTGTTTTTTCGCTTCGTAAGCGGAAAAGTTGAGGGAAAAAACTGCACAAAATATTTTTTACTTGAACTGAATTGGAACTTTTGTCATTTTTTGATCTCGTTTTGTAAAATCCGTTGCTGGGCAAGTGTCGAACTAATTTAATACAGTGAAGTCAGTGACTTCAAATTACATTTCTCAAGGAAAAATGTCTTATTTGATGTGTGTGGATAAAAAGGGAGCAATATGCAGTTCCAGTCTGACGTACAAAATTCCATTTTCAGTTTATCAGTATAGATAAGAAAATCCACAATGACGAAGAACAGAGGAAACATTATCAAATGTCAAATTCTCAGTTATAGGAAGTGAAGAATGATTTGGATTTTCTCGCTTTGGAAATCATCATAAGTAACTATTTATAATAAAAATGAAAAACTGAAAAAATAGCAAGCTGGTTTATGACTCTCATTTCAGGGTTTGCTTTTATTTCTTCCTTTTTTCCTCGTACAATTCCAAAATGTGATTGTTTCATGTTTCATTTTACTTCAAATTTCAAGGAAATTAATAAACTTAACATTCTAAATTTAAGAACTAAATAAACAAAGGTAATAAATAATGTTGAGACAGATCGAAGGAGAATGGAAACTTGGAAATAAGGCAAATGACATAATTCTAATACAGTTCAAAAGCAATACAAATAAATTAATCACAAAGGAATAGCTCTGTTTCGGTTGCATAGATTATTGGCAGACAAGAATTTAGTTTCTCATTTACATTCCACATAATTAAAATTAAACGGAAAAGAAGAAAAGCATGAGTAATTTTCAACTTTTTTTTACATATTCTCAATGGAATTTCGTACAAATTGTTCATCTTTACCTCACACGTATGTTTTAACAAATAACAAAGTGTAATTAAATTTGAAATAATATGTGTATTTATTTTTATGCATTAAATGTCTGGATAAAAACGTTTCTTTGGTACATGTTGGAAGGTTCTTATGGCGCTCTCTTCGTTCCGAAGCTTGTTTTTTGGTTTAGTTTATGGCTGTGCACAAATCATAGATATAGTTACAATATGAAACAAATATAAGAAATATAAGAAATAATTGAAAAAGGTCAAGCTGACAAGACACCTTGACTTTGAAAGTACAAAATCCTCTATACAGTTGTACTAAATGCGAAATAAGAATCCTTAAGGAAAAATGTTAAAATGCGTTGGAAATATTTAATTGTCGACTATACAGAAAAGAGTTTAACTGATTGATTACTTCCCTCTGTTTGAAATTCGACTCTAAACAATGTATAAATAAAACGGCTAAAAAACGTCAACTTGAAACAAGTAAACAATAAAAAATAAACATATTTATATGCCTGACGACGAAAAAAAAAACAAACGGAAAAAAACACTATTTGACACATCAATTAGACAATTGACTTGGTAAACTCTTTTACATGTGGATAAAATTAAAATACATAAAAACATAGTCGTATACTCATTTGGATTTTCTCATCTTTTGTGGAAAAATAAAGCGATGGAACGGTGAAAACGACTTAATAATAATAATAATAATAATAGTAATCATATTTACTAAATATTATTTAGTAACAATAATGGCTTTATATTAATAGTTAATAATACTTTGTATGTATGTGCATAAGTCTATATATAAAGTACAATTATGCAATGTTTCAAGATCGTTTAAAAATACAGATACTCCATTAATAGTTAGTATTATGTATAGGAAAGTATCAACTTTTATATCGCTTTTAAAATTCTTGACAATTTGTTTTTTATATGTAAATCTTTGCTTCAAAGGATTCTACCTTGTATCATAATGACGTTATAATTAACTTTTGTTCTTTATTTATAACAACATTGTTTTTTTTTTTTTTTTTGGAATTATTTGGTTATAGTTTTCCATTTTTTCTGTCTGTTTCATTTCAAACAAAATTTTCATACATCATGTAAAATTTATGCATTTACTTATAGGTACAATAACAACTATTTTAAAAAATATGTTTGACTAATTGTGTGTGTACATTTTTTGTTCATAAATATTATTGTATTTCATTTTTTTTATTTTGTAAATTGCATTTGGTTTTTTGGGTATGTATGTAAAATGTAATATACAATAAGAGAATAACTAACTTATATAATTTAGTAGTATAAAATAAATAAAGGAAACTAGTCCGAATCCTATATATCCTTTTCCTAATCTAATGCTATCCATAGTAAAAATCTTCATTATTTTCCGACTCTTGTTTAAAACTTCTAGGTTGATCATGACGACCGAGTGTATTACTAAATCGGACGACTTCATTGGATCTACCCAGCGTCGTCGTGTTCACGGTGGACAGAGGTCGAGTTTCTGTCGAGTGTCGATCGTAAGGTGAGGACCTTTTAAGGATTGAGGGTAACTCGGTGAATGTGACCTCATTCTGTTCTAAATCCACACTCAAATCATCAATGTCGCTGATTCCTGATGATAGGATCGGACCAGCGGAAGAAGATGAAGGCTTACTACTGGAGCCATTCACAGTATTGCCCAGTGTATTGTTCCCAGTCCTCAATCGTCTTCGTCTCTGAACAGAGATCTTGACCAGAATTAGAAGAATCACAAGAAGGAGTGCGGACGCTGTCGAGATGGCCACGTACAAGTAAAATTTCTCCGAATTTTCTAAGCAAACAAAATGGAAAGTATAATACGATAATAATATATCCACAAAGACAAAATAAAATTACACTAACATTCATCATATACCCATAAATTTTAAATATGTATACATTGTCATCATCATTCATGAAATGAGTCAATTAGACATTTTTTCCTCATCAGTAATTACTAATTAGTAATGATGTAGTGCGCGGGGAAATAATTATGGCGTTGGGCGAACTCGTTGTGTGTGACTCTCTCTCAAGTTTCGTGTCGAGCAGAGGGGGATGAAAAATCCAAAAATATGTGATTTATATGAAATGCCAATGCCAAAACAAAAGTCTTGCACCCGACAGAAACGGTAATTAATTAAACTTTTTTCCCTCTGTAGCTACTCCTTGGATACATTTGATTGTGAACGGCAAAGAATGAAGTGGGATAAAGAGAGAGAGAGAGAGAGGGGGGAAAGTAGAGGGGAGTGAAAAGTGTGAAACAAATGGAATGTACATACCAAAATGTAAGTACTAAATGTATATACATGAACATGTGGGAAATGCGGGTACATATGTGTCGTGCAAAAAGTAATGGTAAAGGAATCCTTCAATTGATTTTTCTTTGTGTTTGACACTGCCGTCATTCTAATTGGACAAATCATTTTCCTCTTTCTCTTTCTCTTTTCCTCTACGTACTCAAAGTCATTCGACTGTACTACACCCTTCAAAATATGCATTTCCTCTCTTTCTCTTTCTCTGCCATCATATCATAATGCACTTTCACTCTTTGTTTCAACTTAAAATTCCCATTTGCCGTTCATTCATTTTCAGTTTCATTTGAAAGCTTTACCCTCTACTTCATTTCCCTTTTGTCATTGTTTCATTTGTCGTCCTCCAAAACTCCCCCATTTCCCCCACTAATAAACCACAACAATCAACGAACCAAGGTGAAACCCAACAATATTCTTTTCTTATTATAAACCAGGATGTATGGAAAGTATGGAAACTCTGTGGCTTGATGTAAATTGAGAACTTCCACTTGCTGTGTACGATATAAATATGTGTAAAATATATCGTATGATATATTAAAATATGACAAACACAATAAATAATAAATTAATAATAATAATTTAAATAATAAAATTAAAATACACATATGTAAAAAAAAACTTACTTGAAATAAAATCATAGGCATTGATCCCTTGGGAAACGAGGTAAACGATATGGATGCCTTTAGAATTTGAAAAGGGATCTGGTTCAGAGTCCGAGTCATCCAAAGTACTCAAATTACTCGTACTATTCGTGCCCGTGTGACTATCATGCGTGACTGAGGATGTAGGATTTGATGAAGATTTGAGAATCGCATTATAATCGTTTTCCCTGTCATTCTCATTTCCATCAATGTCTCGTCCCTCAATCTCATCATCACCTTCTTCCCCTCCGTTCTCTTCTGATCAATGATCACATTTTTGTGCAGAAAGGAATCAAATTCAAATTCAAATCAAACAAATCATAAGTAAAAAAAAATCATAATAAATAACAAGGAAATAAATGAGTCTGTATGAGTTAGTTGTGAGTAGTTAGTAAAGAAATTTAGTTATTCTTCATTGGCAATATAGCTAATATGATCATAATTGCAATTGGCTGTAAATTTGATACATGAGGTAATTCCAGGAAATGGGTTTTTTTCTTTCTATTCTATTTTTTACCTACCCTTTTTGTGTGTTATGTTTGGGAGTTGAGATAGAGTAAATAAGAGAAAGTTGCAGTTGGAAAGAAATGGAGAGAGGGAGAGTATGTGTGTGTGTGTGTGTGTGTACACCACAGAAAATGGAGGGTATTACAAGCTGGAATCGGGTAGTAAAAATGACATAAAGACCAATTGTACTGGAGTCTGAAAGAATACGCGAGGATTGAGGATGGGGAGTTTGGGGGATGGGTAAAGCTTTTGAGCTGAATGGAAAGCTCATTGAGAGTGTGTAAATCAAATTTTGTTGTTTTTCAAATGACAGGAAGGAGCTACATATATATATGTATACATATACATTCATCCACACACACACACACACTCAAATATATGTACGTACAATATAATTCTTTTTGTACGTTCCACACATAAAACTTGGCTCAGGTTAAACGCTCAAAGTATCTTCTTTTACTTTCACTCTCTCTCCTTTCTACTTTCTACCATACACACATCTCACATAACTATATTATACTATCTGTATACAGAGTAGGCAGTATGAGTAAACAGTAACAGTTTGATCGCAGGAGTATAAAATACATATGTTAGCTTATCCAACCGTTTTTTTTCTTTGATGGTTTCATTTATATTCCTATTCCTGTTCCTGTTCTGTTGTTCTCTGTTTCATCTTTCACTCGGTTCTTTGGGCAATTCATCTAACAAAAAGCCGAATCAAAGAGAAAGAGGAAGAGAAAAGGAGATGGGAGAGGAGAAAAATGAATTCTTTGGCCTATAAATATAATAATATATAGATACAGTTTTTTCCCCTTTCTCTTCCTTTGCCTTACTTTTCACTAAAGTCTTGTATAATATTTGAGTCATGTGTTTGCACAATTTGAGCGCTTCAACATTCTAGATTTCAACTTTCTCTCCACTTTCTCTCCATTGGAAATTCTAGATTGTCTAGATTGTATTTCCCAGAGTGAAATATGAGAAATCAAAAAATTCAAGTTTGCATCAAAGTTCCTATATGTATATGTTTGTAGCTTGTGCAGATCACAGTTTCTCTCTTTCTCTCTCTCTCTCTCTCTCTCCTGTTTAAACTATCCATACTATCAAAGTACGTACGAACAAGGTTTATGTGGAAACTTTTTGTGTGGAAGCCATTGGCAATACAAAATACGGTGTTATATTGCTTGTATATGTATATACACATGTAGTTTCATTGCATACATACAGTACAGATATTTCGGTATTTTGGTATTTTGGTATTTTCTTCAATAGAAAAGTCGTAATGGAGAAAAACAACGAGGAGTTAACTGTTCCCTTTTATTGCTCTTTCTTCACATAAATTCTTTTGTAATGGCATATGGGATTCATACATAAAACTTTTTCTAATCCAAGACAAGAACCCCCCAACACATACACAGTAATATACACACACACACACACACACACACACACACACACACACACA
>JAIUND010004964.1:0-10545 GCA_034699125.1 Gisinianus flammeolus
CCATGTTTTTGTGCATATTAATATGCAAAAAAGTGAAAAGTAGTATCTGACCCGTTCTTCTATCCAGTTCTACAAATTGTCTTACATTCCCCTCATTCAGTCAGGAACTTGTGGCTTATATATAAGCCAAAAGTGGCTTTCGATAATCCACTTCTTCCCGAAAGCCACTTTTGGTTTATAAAAGCCACAAGTTCCTTAAGTGTCCTGACTGTCATTTTGCAATTAAAGTCAATTAACTTTTTTAACTTAGCTGTCATTTAAAGTACAGAGGAGAAGTTAGGAATGTTTCTAGATGTTTGGAGTTGAGCGGTTGTTTTTGAAAGAGGAAGATTTCCAAAGCGAGACCGTGGAGTTCAGAGTTGGCAGTTCTTCCGGGTGATGGATATTCTGTGAGCATCGTACGATACGGAATTACGTCATTGCTTCAGAGTTCTGTTGGTGTTGGTAGCTGGTTGTTATCACAGGATAATAATAATAATAATAATGTATCTCTCTTCTGCATTATCGTGTGCTATGTGGTGTTAGTTGAACGATGGTCGATCGACACTCGCTCAGGATTCTGAAAATGGACAATAACTCATCAACTACGAATAGACTACCTCCAAATAACTCTAATCAAAAATTAGTGACCGAAGACTGCTATTTGGATAGTGAGAGACAAAACGGGAACGGAATCATGCATTCTGCAAGTGCCGGTGATTTAGTGGGTTCTCAAGACATTCGAATTAATAATAGTAACCGAAAAATTACGAGAACAGAATGGATAACTGTCATTATACTTTGTTTTGTCAATCTCATCAATTACATGGATCGCTTTACAATAGCTGGTAAGGGAACAATTTCAATTTTAAAATAACAAAAAAAAACAGGGGGGTGTGCTTTTTAATTTATTTATGGTTAATTTTTATTTTATTACGATTAACTAGAAATTTAATAAATGCCAAAAGGGGATAAATTGTAAATTTGTAATCTGGTATAAATAGTGTAAAATAAATGAATGAAACGACAATATCAAATTTTTGTTTTTTTATATTTTCAGGGATCCTGGACAAAATTCAATGCACTTTTAATATAAAAAATAGTGAAGCGGGACTACTACAAACAGCTTTTGTTGTTTCCTATATGGTCTTCGCACCCGTTTTCGGCTACTTGGGTGACCGATATTCCCGAAAATATTTGATGGCAGCTGGGGTATTTCTCTGGTGTCTCACTACTTTAATTGGATCTTTTATGAATGTAAGTGCAGCTATCTAACTAGTATGACATGCAAGGACAACATATGCGCACATATTAAATAAACATTTAATAAATGTAGTGTGTGCCGTAATTGTATTGAGAAATTTTTTTAAAATTTGGAAAAGTTTATCACTAGTCTGTCTACAATTGAAGGATAAGCTATATAAAATGTCAACACACAAAAATACAGAACATTTTAAGTTTTTTTTAGACCTAATATTATTTTACAAATGAGAATGAAACTCGCATTGGTATATACATTTTATATACACCAATGCGAGTTTCATTCTCATTTATATTATATCTCTTTTATATTATAAAATATTAAGACTTGATGTGTTTGCATGTGTATACGTATTACGTAGTCTTTATTTATATAGTCAGCCATAGTTTTTAAATCCTAACTGAAAATCATTCCTGATAAGACTAAAAAGAACATCAACGTGACAAAGATAAAAACTTGGTTTCGGAGTTTGTTTATGTAATACCTATGACAATAAATTAGATTTGAGCTCGGAATATATCTGTACATAGTTTGAATGTGTGGGTGTTGAAACGAAATGATACAATACGTACTTTGTGTACAGTATAATAATACGTATACGAATAAATTTGAGCAAGCATCCCAAATTTTTATATAATATATACATATATCCTTTCACGCACAACGTATTACGAGAATTTGTTGGGTACCCTAGCCAGCGAGAAAGAGAACGACACATTGGACTGAAAGCGTTTTTTTTATGGGCTAAATTTGGGATCACTAAAGTGCTATATTGGGACATAGGGACATTTGTTTCATGAAAAGAATATGTATAAAGACGGGAGACCGGTTTTCTGGTGCCTGGTGAGTAAATAAGTTTAAAGAAACTACAGAGATAGAGAGGGAGAGATGACTTTGCTTTAGTAGAAAATAGTAATGTAGTAATTCATAAATGTACGGGTGTAAGTATAGGTAATACCTATTAGGTATGTATAAATTATTGTATAAGTTTTCTTTTAACAGTTGTAGATTGAAGCATTATGCAATAATAATGACGTACATACTACGTTGTAGCCTCATACTATGCGATATAGGTAGAATGGATTTGAATAAGCTGTTTTTACTTATCATGAGCAGTACTCCGAGTTCCAGTTGTATACTGTGTAGATAGTACATTATATTCATGGTAATGACTAATAAAAAAAATTGTCCTTTCTTCTGAGGGAAAGCATAGTCATATTCCATCGCTTTGAATGTGTATACATACACATGACACATGCACAACATACCCGAATTATCTAAACTGTGTAGTCGACAATTGACGACAATAATATACATACTTTAAAGAGAATGAGACTAGAAGATGAGAGAGATAAGTTACAATTATTCAAAGAATGAATCATAAGAGAGTAGTATGACACTCATACTACGAGTCAAATCATTATTATTGACCATGATGCTTAAGGATATTTAGAGTTTTGTATTTTTGATGTAGAAGATGGTTCATTATTTTCTTCCTTGTGTTATTTATTGCTTAAGTAGTATAGACAAAAAACTATACATATTTCCCGGATGCTGTGGTGAATTGAGTCGACATCGTCAATGAGCAATAAAAATGAGGAGAAGGGGGGAAAGTTGTCTTTTAGTTACAGTTGATTAGATTGATAGTGGTTGATAATAATTGTATAGGGAAAGACCCTCTTTGAAAACAACATACACAGTGTGTATTACACACGACTTGCCCTTTTATTCCATATGGAAAGAGAGAAAAGATAGCTTTGAGATGAGGAAAGTTTAAAGTTAAAACTTTTAACCCTCGTGCCTTCATGACTCTTGACTTGAAAAAAAAGTTAATTCATATGATTGCACCGAAACTGCAGTTTCAGTGCAATCATATGAATTAACTTTTTTGTACACGTGTAATTGTACATGTACAATTAACACTAAATGAGAAGGGTCATGTATGTGCCTGTGCCTACTTAAGATTTAATGTACAACTGACGATGAGTTATTAATCAGAACTTAACTTAGTTCTTTCATGATTTATGAAAGAAAAAAAATGAAATTTTACATTTTATACAATGAAAGTCATGATTTATTTCCATAAACACCTTTTTCCTTATTTTTTTCTTAAATAGAGTTTTGGGTGGTTTATAACATTCCGTGCATTGGTTGGAATTGGAGAAGGTAAGAACATTCCACCACATACGGCTTAATTATCAAGTACATTGGAGAAATGTCTTACATTATTGGATCGATCTTCTTGTGTCATGCTTGAACGGTTGTTAAGTAATAAATTATGTATTTATTTCTAGCATCATATTCAACCATTGCTCCTACAATAATTAGTGATATGTTTGTTGATGACCGTCGTTCTAAAATGCTTGCTCTATTCTACTTTGCCATCCCTGTTGGAAGGTACTTACAAAATTATTTAAGATTAAATCAAATCCACAATAAAGCAAATTCCATTGAGGAATAATGATTTGTAATACAAATTTTGTATTGAAAACATTGCACGAAATTAAAATTATTACAGCACGCATGAAAGAAAGTTTAATGTAATAATTTGAATCATTATTATTAGCGGATTGGGATACATTGTTGGCTCTGAAACAGCGAGGATAGCTGATTCGTGGCAATGGGGTCTCCGAGTTACACCGGTTATGGGAGCTATCGCAGTTTTCTTAATTGTGTTTATCATGGTTGATCCAGCCAGAGGAGAGAGTGAAAACTGTAATCTCAAACCAACTTCTTACAAAGAAGATATAATATATTTATGCAAAAAGTAATTTGTCAAAATATACTTAATATACTTGGATTAAATGGTACTATATGTAGCAATATAATTACATAAAATGAAAATGATTTTACAATTTCTTTTTATTACAGTCGGAGTTTTATGTTATCAACATTTGGATTCACTTGTGTTGCTTTCGTCGCCGGTGCTCTAGCTTGGTGGGGACCGAAATTTATTACATTAGGGTTGAAAGCAGGAGGTGCCGAAAATGTTTCCATGGACGAGTAAGTAGATTTTATCATAAAATTAAAGACATAACATGATATATTTGATATTATGGCAATTTGATGAACCGAATTAGTCAAGTTTCCTACGTGTATAGTCTGAATAAGTTATTGACGAAAAGTATGGCGATGCGTAAACATATTTCTTGGTTTTTTTATTATTATTGTTTGTAATTTGTTTCGGTTTCCTTGTTGAAAAGTTTATCTGTAAAAGCTTCTATATTTCTATGTGTTGTTAATTGTTGACATGAAATAGTAGAATTGGTTTTGTTAAACCATATGTTTTTTAAAAAAACATGGTAAAAGAAAACTTTTTTTTTGTAAGATTTCGGGAAAAGAAAACTGTTTAGCAGAAATTTTAACAATTCAACAGACAAACTCACAACCTCCTCAGCCTTCTTATAAACAAAACAATTTGATACATAATAATTCATAATATTTTATATGAGAAAAGTTTGTTTTAAGAAAATAATGCGTTCGCGAATTTCTAGTTTGAGAGCTATTTGAGTTTTAAGATTTGTGGCTGTTTGGCGCGTAAAAAGGTTACTCAATGATTTTAATTGACTTAGCATTACACAAATCAGACATAATTTTGTTTCGAATTTTTAGAAAACTTTAGCGACGATTTTAAAATACTTTTTCTCAGTAAAAATGGTTTAAACTTTAAGACTCCCGATATTCTGTTGTCCATGAATATGCAAAAAAGGGATTTTTCGCGAACGCACTGTTTTCTGAAAAACGTCATGTATTATGTAATACAGTTTGCTTTATGTATTTATTTCGTCATGGAATATTATATACATATATATCTATCATGTTAAGTTTAAAGTCAAGTTTAGTTGTCAAAACAAATGATTTGTAAAAGTGTTTAAAATACGGATCATTTTGTTTACTTACCTTTGTTTTAATAAGAGAACGTGCTAAATTTGCTAAATTTTATTACATAATATGTCAGATATGTCTGTAAGTGTGTGTATATGTATGTATTGCAAAGTGGAGCTTGCTATAATTTTGTCTTTTGCAGTGTTTCGTTCAAATTTGGAGTCATCACTATGATATCAGGACTTTTGGGTGTGCCGTTGGGTTCATTAATTGCCCAGAAACTTCGGGAACGTAATTCTCGCGCTGACCCCTTAGTGTGTGCCTTTGGCCTGTTGATGAGTACACCATTACTGTTCTTCGCGGCTGTATTAGCCAGATTTAATACAGTCGCATGCTTCACCCTAATATTTTTTGGAGAATTATTTCTCAATCTCAACTGGTCTATTGTAGCGGACATTCTTTTGGTAAGAATTTACAAATTTATTTATTTTTGTCTTACATCTTTCATTTCAGTTCCGGTTCCTACTCCTCTGAAAAGTCTAAATCTAGTTCTGAACTTTCCGTACCATTTGTTTTTGGTGGAATCACGGTTGCCAGTGGTATTTTGGGTGTTATAGCTGGTCCGTTTGTTTCTCAGTACTTTCGTAAACGTTTCCCTAGAATGGACCCTTTGATATGCGGCGCAGGTCTTCTAACGAGTGTCCCTTTCATTGCACTTGGATTATATTTTGCGGAAACAAATCTTCCTCTCGCGTACACTTTAGTGTTTTTTGGCGAGTTTTTCCTCAATTTAAACTGGGCTATTGTTGGTGACATATTATTGGTAAAACAAAAATTTCCAGGATATTATTATATCCTTGGTGTACACAATATTTCCTAAGATAGCATTCTCGTCCACGACATTTGGTATTGTTTACTCGGCAGGAAATGTATATGTGTTCTTCTATACCATGTGTGTTATGTAATTTAGTCTCTCGAACTTAATAAATATGTCATATATTTTTTAGAGACTAATATTTTTCCATTGAAAGAATAACAAATCAAGAAAGTAACTACATATATTTATGTGTTATCTCATTACAGTACGTTGTTATTCCAACTCGGCGATCTACGGCTGAAGCTTTTCAAATACTACTTTCCCATGCATTAGGAGATGCAGGAAGCCCATACATCATTGGACAAGTAAGGAAAAAAATATGTTTGATGTTTGTATTCTAATGACACATGGTAATCATTAAATTAAAAAATTAAATTATGAATATTTCTTTAACTGGAATATTTTGTATTTTTTACAGGTATCAGAATGGTTGCAGGCATACATGACAAACGACAGTGTTGCTCTAAACTTCAACCAGACATCGAACTTTAACCATTTGACCGCTTCAAATCATTCAATTTTGTCCATCCCAATTTCACTGGGTGCTCCACATGGTTGTAACAATTCAGATCTACCGGCAACTGATATACAAATTGAATTCAACAGTCTTCAGTATTCATTATTTATCACAAGTTTTGTGGAAGTGTTTGGTGGATTGTTCTTCCTCATTACAGCTTGGTACATTATCGGAGATAAATTAAGAGCTGACAAAGCGATCGCTGGTGAGTGCGACATTTAAAATTATATTTTTTAAGCCTCTTGTTTTGAAGAGTTTTTTTGTTCACGTGTGTCGCTTCTAACTGTTGAAGCTTATTTCATTTTGGCATGCAATCTTGTGACATGGATCATTAGAGACAGAACAGGGTGATCAGGGGATGATTGACGAGAAGAAACCTAAAGGTGATGCTGGACATGAGGTCCAAAGCACACGCTTGTAGCCAACTAATTGTCGCCCTCGCTTATACTCCTTGGTATTTTTGCCACATGGTAATGTTTTGTTTTTTATGTTGTTTTTTTTTTGTAATTATTTTATAAGTTGATGTGATTCGAATTAAATAATTCCTTATCATGAACCATGTCTCTCATTGATCCTCTGTCATTTCAAATATTTGTAAAAAATCCATACAGCTGTAATTATAGCCTGTGTATACCTACCTGTCTCAGAGTTTCTTGTTCGTTGATGACAGAGCTCAAATTATATTTGTATATACTACGCTTACTTGTCTCATTATCCGAATTATATACTCATCCTGTTCTTGTCCTACTCCTGTGTTTTCCTAATTTTATTCGACTCACAAAAGTTTTGTACGGAAATTCATCTCCCAGATCTTTGAAAGATTGCCTTCGCCTCAGTAAGAAAATAGTAACAATGTATGTGTATGTATATAGCTTTCAATCAAGCAATGTACGATTCCATTATTACACTTGCTATATATATTACTTAAATTACAAAATAAAAAATATTTTTATTTGCTTTTATGACTGTAGTGCTGTAAATAACATTGCCTCAATCATGCAATTTACATGTCCATCGGTATTAGTACAATTTGTATGCGGATCGACAATAGATCATCACGATCTTATGCTTTTCAAATATTACTGAATTAATTTTTCAACTAGAATGTAATGTAAAAAAATGCTTAGCTACTTATATAGTACTGAATCTAAGGCAATCAATCAATTAGATCACAGAGTGGGAACTGATTTTCTTTGTATTGTGTATTATTTAAATATGCGTTAGTTATTGTATTATTACTAATTGTAAGTATAACAATTTTGCTAATGATAGTATTATTTTGATATTTTGTACGTTTTCATTTTAAGTTTAAACGATTATTATGTAGACAGTGTTTATTTCTGTACTATATATAATATATACCTAGTTTGAGGAAAAGACGTAAATTTTACTGACGTATAACGAAGACTAATAATTTTGAAATTGCTTCAGCTTTTTTTATTAAAATTTCAAAAGTTTTACATATGTATTAAACATTGAATAAAAATAATTTATTGAATGTAATAGCCAGCTGCCAGCGTCATAATAACATTTGTAAATTTTCGGCTTATATATATATAGCCAATGATTTTGGATATAGCTTTTGATTGTAATGTAATTTCAACAATAATAATAGTATTGCTTTAGAGTACATCAAATTAATAATATAGCCATATTTTTATTATACTACTTACAATTAGTACTACTTATATAATTTTTTAAATATTTACGTGTTAATTTTACTTAGCCATGCTTCATTGTGTAATTAAAAGGTAAATGATGAATGATGAATCAATTTGTATGTAGGTGACGAATTGATGCAAGAAGGTTCAGAGCCAGCACATTATGACGCGGATGAGCCCGATTCGTGAAGTTTTTTTTCTTTTCCTAGTCACAAGAATTTCCAAAAAAAAATATCCAATTAATTATGTACATAATATTGAAAACTTGAAAGAATATGAAACGCAAGACTTTTCCTCATTATTTAGATACATTTATCAAAGAAAAAAAAAGAAAAGAAAAAATCAACAAATATATAACCACAGTATCTTTGTAATAGGTATGCTATACATGTACATTATATACAAACAAATAGGTGCTTTTTGAGATCGCCGGCGCATTAAGTTTTGTAGAGCTAATGAAAAAAAATTAGTATGCGACTGACTGATTAAATTGCATACATTCAATTTCCGTCCCGGAGCAAGTTTTCTTTTCTTTTTTTCTCTTTTTTTTGGTTTGAGTTTTGATTTGATATTACATTATTCTGTAATATATACATTATTAGTATATATATGTATTTCCTATATTTAAAAATATATTTATTTATATTAATGTTCTAGTGTAGGTTGTCTTTATAAGGGTAAAACTTGGAACTGATTTAGCAGCCTAGGTTTGATGTTAAAACATACTTCACTGTAGATTGTTTTAGATGTCCGGGAACTAGAGATGACTAAAATATATATTATTGTTGAATTTAGACTTTTCGTAATTTCCAATACTACTAGTAAAAAAAGTATAGCATTAAAAGTAATAAATAAAATACTGCAGTATACCTTTTTTCTTGTGTTTCTACAAATAAATCAATCGAGAGAAAGACTGGAAACTGTTAAAAAAACTAATGAAAACTCTAAAATACTAGTATAGCGTACATATTAGCTTTAGTAAATGGGGTATTGAGCCTCGACTTAATTTGACAACCAATTTTTTTGTTATTTATTTATTAAAAATTTAACGCATGTACTATATAGAGAGAGAAAACCATAATAATTTGTAAGGAACTTTATTTATGACATATTAGAACTTTATCAACTACTATTAGTTCTTAATATTCAGGGTGATTTGTACTAGTAAAGTATTGAATTATTTATTAGTTATCGTACATCATGTAAATATATTATTATTAAATTATTATTAATATTATACTCAAAATATATGTGGGACTTTTGTAATACATATACCGTGAATAATTCATATATATATATATATAAAATATAATGAGATAAGCACGTCTCATGATTTTTTCTATTCGTGTGTGAAAACGTAAAATGCTTCTCATCGTGGCTTTGTTGTTGGTTTACATTAAAAAATAGTGTTAAAAAACTGTATCTAAATTTGCTGTGAAACTATCAGATAGTAACATCTACAAATTAAATAATGTATTAAATTTAAATTTATATCATAGGAATGGATTATTAATTGATATCAATGTGTAAATAATATATATATACTAAATATTGTACACGTGCGGATTCAAGTATTCAAGAATGAGATGATTATGTAATCTTATGTTTAGATTATTCCGATATATATATTATATTATATACTATGAAAATGTATTATGTTTATTATATGCATTCGACTCGTGTGAAAAAAGTTGGAATTTCCAGAGTGCCAATATAAAAAATAAATAAAGTAGAAGCTGTCGTCACACTATTGAATGATATTATTGTTGTTTTAATTTTGCATGTTCATAACGTAACATGCATGCAGAAGACTTTACTCATCATTGGCCCAAAAAAAGTTTTATGAAATTCTGTCAGCATTGATTCTGTTTTCTTTTTGATATCACAAAATGTTTGGAATTAGGCTATTCCTACAAACATGATATAGAAGTATATTTGTATAGTGTCACGTATATATTATACTTACCTATATTAAATATTTATGTACAGAATTCAGTTTTTTTAATGAAATATAAATCTTTCATATAGCTTATATATATTTTATATTATCTTTAACAACAAATATGCACATTAATTTCAATCTTTTCTTTTCATTAATCATCTTTCTTCTCGTTCTCAGTTGGGGTTATCGTCACTGGTTCATGATGACGATTTTGTCGGCGTAGATATTTATCCAATATTTGGAATCTCTCAGTAAGTCGTACTTTCTCCCTAAGTTTTTGAGGGATGACCATAAGCGTTGTAGTCGTATTTCCGAGAAACACGATAAAAAACATGGCACTTAAAACTGGTACCTGCAAAATGCATAAAAAACAAAGAGCTTTGACATTGAACTTCACACCACATGCTAATATGGAGTTGTGCATAGAATAACGGGTCATAGACGTATTTTCACTTTTTTGCATATTAATATGCAGAAAGACAT
>JAIUND010004965.1:0-10543 GCA_034699125.1 Gisinianus flammeolus
TTTCCTTTTGAACCTATAACTACAAAAAAAACTACTTAAATTAATGTGCATGTACTTTGGGATTTTCAGCTACATTACCAAATTATATGTTGACATTTTCGTTTAATAAATACATATCGTCAGTTAAGTTGAAAAACCGCCTATAATTTTCTCTTTGTACAGAAAAAACAATCACTATTTATTATTTATTATTTGAGGTAGCTACTAATAATAATTTTATTTCTAGTTTTTTTCTCCGAAATTATACAAAATCTCTCGCTCTATTACATCGTATGTATATTATATTGTAAAGTTGATTGTAAGGAAACTTTGGCACCCCTCCACCTGCCGAACTCACACATTAGTGTTGTATAATATGGAAGTATGTTAGATTGGAATCGGGGTTTTCAATGGGTGCATAGGAATTTGGATTTTGAGTGCAAAAAATTATAAAAAAATCAGAATAACTAATAAAATAATTTAAATATTGCTAAATGTCAAAAAGTTTGAGTTTTTTTGTAGGAAAATACTGGTGGTAAATGTCAAAAACATTTAAGTTTTTTTCCAAAAAAATGAAAAAGTTGGTTCTTTTATTTTTTTTAAATAAATGAACAATCTTAAATACAACTAAGGGAATATTTTCCCGGGGAAGGGGTTTCCCTTGGGGGCTACGACAGAAAAGGGGGGCTGGGATGTTTTGGGGGGTGACAATCTTTGACAAACACTTTTGGTTTAAAAACATAAATACAAAATCATGATTCGAGTACTTTCTTGAAACAAAACGTAGTGTCAACAAAATCCTTTACCCACTGCACAATAAAAGTCGAGAGTCAGGAAACAGTGAGCAAAAGACTGTGTTATTCATGTATTCTTACCATATTATTAACCCCCAAAAGATCTATACATTTTGTCAAAGATTCTCTCCCCCAAAAACATCCGAGCCCCCCTTTTCTCAGTTGTAGCCCCCAAGGGAAACCCCTTCCCCGGAAAAATATTCCTTCAGCTGTATTTAAGATTGTCCATTTATTTAAAAAAAATAAAAGAACCAACTTTTTCATTTTTTTGGAAAAAACACTTAAATGTTTTTGGCATTTGCCATTAGTATTTTCATTTTCTTACAAAAAAAACTCAACCTTTTTGAAATTTAGCACCATTTAAATTCTTTTCTCAATTATTCAGATTTTTTTATAATTTTTCCTCACCCTCAAAACCCCGAAAACCCAACGTTTTCCATTTTTTTAAAACAAAATTTAAAAAAAACCAAAAATTTTGACATTTACCACCATTTAAATTTTTTTCTTAGTTATTCTGGTTTTTTTATAATTTTCTACACCCTCAAAACCCAAATTTTTTTCCAAATTTCTATGCACCCAATGAAAACTCCGATTCCAATCCAACACACTACCATATTATAGAACACTAATGTGTGAGTTCGGCAGGTGGAGGGGTGCCAAAGTTTCCTTACAATCAACTTTAAATAAGTATAGTTTTGTGTACTTACCGTTTCGGTCAATGGTTTTTCGACATTTCTCCTAGTTCTCTCCTGCATTTTAGTACTAAAATAAACTTGGTTAATTGTATAAAATAATTAATATACTCTTTCAAGTATTTGTAGAACTGTGTTCTTCGCTCGCCTCTCAAATTCACAATGAAATGAGCGGGGCAGCCTCCGAAGTAGGCGTCCTTTCACATACACACACTATCACATACATTCTTCAGATGAGAAGATAAGAAGCACCAGCTCTGCTGGAGTATAAAGGTATTAGAGAGTTTGGTAAATTTTTGGGTTTATTATGTTAATTAATTTGGAATTTTAAAAATTCCCACCAAAATATTTACGATTTCCTTTTTACGACGGGTTTACCAAACTCTATTCTATCCACGACTGGCAGTTCAATGCCAGTAACTTTTTCAAAAGTCTCAATCCCTGCACATTCTGTAAGGGCTGATTTGAGCGGTACCAAATTTGGCCTGTACAGAATACCATAATTCAATCATTATACAATATGTATGCAGTCATACAAACGAAAGTTTTGATACCAACTCATGGGCGTTTTTATACACTGAATGCTTACACATAGCATGTCCCTCCGCATCAAGTTGATGCTATCAACTATACACATTGTATTACCATATATAGGAGTAAAGGTAAAAGTAAAATGACCAATTACTAATGTACTTAGGTATATTCTCTTTATTATAATTTTCCGACTCTCTCTCAACCCTTTAATGTCGTTGAGATCAGCAAATATTTATTTTAACTATACAATCAGGGCATTTAGTAGAAGCCAATTTTTTTTTTTCACAGCTGTACAAGGATGGATGTACAAAAATATGAATTTCTGATGCCATTATATAGAAGGAGACTAAGGAGAGATATGCAGAGAAAGGAAAAAATTAAGTGATGTTTGAGAGTTCTTAGGGAAAGTTTTAACGTGTGATAAATGCTCAAATTGCACATCATTTTAATCAACTATAATTTCGAAGATTAAATCAAAGATTTTTTCAGGATAAAAAGAAACTCACCAAAATAAGATTAGAAATCCACTTCCGAAGTCCAGTGAACAGCTTGATTTTCTCACAATAATCTTGCATCACATATCACAACCGCTATATATAGTGGTTTATATATACTGTAAATATATAATAAATGAAACAAATGGAAATGTTTTATTTTTTATTTGTGACATGTCCGTGAGTTATATATGTGTGTACGTACAATGTAAAATTAACCAGAAAATCACAGTACCCACAGTTTTTGTACATCTATATGGATATATGAATTGAATTTGATTTGTGATGCAAATTTTTCAGAATGTTTACTTATATAAATAGAAAAAACTGTACCTGTTTTCTCTTGCCTATATAGTAATAATAAATTTCACAGCACTATAATCGTTAAGTTTCTTTGGGTTGTTGGACGTTGACAGATTCTCAGATTTACAAAATTGGATTTTTTAAACTTTTAATTGTATCAACTTCACAAGTACGTCACAGCTTTCCTCTCACTGACTACGCAAGTAGCAAGATTGTTTGTCATTGGGTTTTAAAAAAATACGATGAGGGTTTTTACCCGATCACATTTTGAGTGGAAATTACTCAAAGAACAAATACTTTGACGGTATAAATAACAAAGTATGTTTTGATTGTTTGCGTTTAGAATGAACTGTAGAATGTCAGCAGCGAAAGTAAAATAAAAGAGGATGCATGGAAAAGACTTGTCAATGTTTCTAAATATATAATACTTATTGTTGTCTTGCACAAGATCAAAATGAAGGCCTTACAAGAGGAATCACTCAGCAATTAACAAAAACATTGATTTGATCACCAGTCAAAACATTTAGTCTCCACCATTTCTCCTATAAAAATCCAGAAACTCACAAGCCCAGAACCCACATCCCCACCAAATGAATTAAGAGAATGGTTTCAGCTTTTGCGGGCAAATCCTTTCACACAAGTATATTTCTCTTTCATTCCTTCTCTTTTCCCTCTCTTTCTCTTTCCAATTTTCTTTCTATACTTTCTTTCTTTACTTTCAGCACCTCGAATGCTGTATACTTTCTTAATTCTTTGTGGACACAAACACACAGGAAGAACAAAAAAAGGTGCTGCGTTGTTGTTGGTTAGTTTGTGTTGTCATTGCTATCTGTTGTTCCGGAGAACTCTCTCATGTAGATGTATACCACCTGGAGAAAAGGAAATGAGCTCTGGTCCGAAACAACTGGGACAAGTACAAGATTTCTTTGTCGGCCTGACCTTTGGTTTATTAAAATTATTTTCCCCAATGCCTGGATAATGTGGATATGTTTGTTGTTTGTTTGGCTCAGCATCATCATCATCTTCTGACGATTGGATGCCTTATTGACTATCGAACTGAATCATAATGACAACGTGCAGGCTTTTCATCGTTCTTGTGCTTCAAATCCTTCCAGTTAGCTTCATCGTCTCTTTTCATACTATATAAGTTAATATTTCATTTTACAAGCGAGTATATAAATAATCTTTAACACTTTCAGAATCCTCAATAAGGATTTCTCCTCATGCATTTTTTTCCGAAAGTCAAAAGGGAAAGTCGATGGGGAAAGTTGGAATCTGTCTGTACATGAATCCTGAGACTGATATGTTTACGTGTACATATATAACTATATAGAACACACACAGCGTCGAAGAAGCATGAACATAATAGATATTAAAACCTGCTGGGTATATGTAACAATATTATTCTAAATATTGATTACTGTTGTAATAAGTATACAATTACAATAATATGAATACTCCGTCCGACTCATTACTTAGGTGATTTTAATTTAAAATTAAATAGGAATCATAAAGAAAACCAATGGTCGGCGCTAAAAATCAAAAACCCCACACGTTATTCACGTTTATTAACAAATCCAATTTTATCCTCCTCGTGCTGAGCGTGCTCCACCGACATAATATTTTGTGTATTTTCCAACAATTTTGGGAAGATTTTAGATTTTGTTGTTGGTCCTGTCAATATTTTTTGATTTTGTGGGTCCATCAATATGGAGTATCTGACAGAAGATGAAGCTTCTAGTGGGACTGGGAAAATGTAAGTCTATCAATATTGAATATTCCTTCGTAATAAAAAGTGTGTATTTAAGTATACATATTATGTATTTTTTTTATTATTATTAACTAATTTACGAAAAATGCTATTTCAGATTATGCTGTCAATGTGGAACCCTGATCGATCCGAATCCGGCGAATATGTGTGTGCCGTGTATAAGAACCAAAGTTGACATCACGGAAGGAATCCCGAAACAAGCAACTATCGCATTTTGTAAAGGATGCGAAAGGTTAATAATTTTAAAATAAAATATTATACCATTTAGGTACACTAGAATATTTAAATACTCATTTAAAATCAATTCGTCTGCTAACGCATGCAAATATAAGTTTATTTATTAAGATTAATCTGTCTCGTAAACTCAACCAATTCAAAAACAATGTTTTATTTATACTTGTGGAAATGTATGTGTTCATGTTGTGCATCCAAGAGTCGAAGAATTACAATATGTGTAATTATTTTGATAGGTATTTGCAACCTCCTGGACAATGGTTGCCATGTTCTTTGGAGTCTAGAGAACTTTTAGGCCTTTGTATGAAGAAACTTAAAGGACTCAATAAAGTTCGTTTAGTTGATGCTGGATTTATTTGGACGGAACCCCATTCTAAGCGTATTAAAGTCAAATTGACTGTGCAAGCGGAGGTCATGGGTGGAGCTGTTCTGCAGCAAGTATTTACTGTGGAATTTACAACTGTTGGCCAGCTTTGTGATGACTGTCGTCGGGCTGATGCAAAAGATTATTGGAAGGCTTTGGTAAATTGATAAACAAGAACAAAAAAGTTACCTTACCATTCTATTCTATTTCATTTTTTTTTTATAAATTCAGGAAAAATAAATTATTGAGAATAATACATAAGCCTTGCTTAACTATTTTTGTTTCCAGGTTCAACTTCGGCAAAAGGTTGCGCATAAAAAAACGCTTTATTATATAGAACAATTAATATTGAAGCACAAGGCTCACAAATCGAGTAATGGAGTCAAGGCTCATCATGGTATGATTCCAATATTTTACTTCTGGTATTTGTATGAAGATAATTGCTGTAGTGTGTAGAAAACTGAAATTGGTACAGAAAATTTAAGATTACAATCAAATTGTCAACTGTCCTTTTTTAATTTTGTAGATGGACTTGATTTTTATTATGGAACAGAACAGAATGCTCGTAAAATGGTGGATTTTTTGTCCACTTTTCTTCCGTGTCGTTACATTTATTCCAAAAAGCTCATAGGTCACGATACACACAACAACACTTACAATTATAAATTTTCATACAGTGTTGAGATTGCTCCCATTTGTAAAGATTCGGTTGTTTGTCTACCAACAAAAGTGGCTCATCAACTTGGAGGGATCGGTCAGTGACGGACCTTTTTTTGCTATTTATAATAAGTTTTTTCACTTTATATAATTTATACTAAATTCATGCGTAAGTCATCATTTCCATGTAATCGTTTTGTAGGTCAAATCTGTGTTGTTCATCGTGTCACTAATGCGATTCATTTAATCGATCCCAATTCGGCTCAAGTCGCTGAAATGAGTGCACAATCATTCTGGCGTGACTCATTTGGGACATTATGTTCTGATAAAAGTTTGACAGAATTTGTAGTTATGCAAGCTGAGCCTATGGTCAAGCGTATGAAGTTTAGTGGACAAGGAAGTTTTTCTAAAAAGGTATTTACCACTTTTTTTTTCTAAATCCCATTCGTTAATATCAATTAAGGGTAGAAATAATATTGAATATACTATATTTTAAAGTTGTTTTTTGCATCTTCTTACATATAAGTATTTGTGTATAGAAAGAAAGTTGTACTCTTTATAAACGGGAATGGTACTATTGCTAAATATTTCCACTTCTTCTTAATTTTACAGCACGTGCCTGCGGATGTGTACGTTGTGAAATCAAATGCAATGGGTGAAACTCCAGTCCATTGCAGAACACATCTTGGACATATTCTCAACCCGGGTGATACTGTTCTGGGGTAGAAAAAATAATGAGATTTTGTGTAACTTAAAGTAAATCGTAAAGCTAAAATAACTCGCGCTTCCTAGCTTTACACAAAAGAGGTTATAGAAATCTCAAGTATGTTTGTTTAGTTGATGGGCTCCCAAGCCTAGCTTTGACGTCTTTGGCTCCTCTCAACTATTCATAGAAATATCAACTATCAAATGTTTAGCTTTTTTCTCTCCTTGATCGTGTTGACTGATGTTGATGCATGTGACTTGTAGTAGTAGTAGTTGCAATCTATATTATTGCTTTCTTTCCTATTCTTACCTTACTCATATTATCTACCTAGTTTTTCTTTTCATATCCATTTCTCATTGTTTGATTTTGGTTGTTTTTTCATCTGAAAGGTTTGACATGTCTAACACGAATGTGAATGATCCAAATTTTGACAAGATGAACCCTGACATGATTCCCGATATTGTTCTTGTCAAGAAAGTGTATGCAGATCAAAAGCAGAAGCGTCGTTGGAAGCTTAGACACTTTATACCTACTAATGATACGGAAAGCGTAACAAAGTGAGTGAAAAACTCTAATTTAAAAGTAGTTTTTATTTATTTATAAAAACAATTTTCAAATCTATACTATTTAACATTTCTTGCTTTAAAAGTCCAGTAAAAATTATTAGGGATTACTGAAGAAGTTTCATAGCTTTTTCTCATGATTTGATTGAATTTTTAATAATGTTTGTTTTTAAAGAGGTATGTAAG
This sequence comes from Gisinianus flammeolus, assembly GCA_034699125.1. Lineage (NCBI taxonomy): Eukaryota > Metazoa > Arthropoda > Collembola > Symphypleona > Katiannidae > Gisinianus > Gisinianus flammeolus. The sequence goes on from JAIUND010004965.1 coordinate 7,278, forward strand.
GACATTTTAAAATCTGTTATTTAAATGAAACACACAGAAGAATTTAGATGGAAATTTATATAGTACATTGTAATAGGCTAAAGCCTTACTTTAATTTGATTGAAAGTCAAATAGTCTTTCCTATACCATGTATGATTTATGGTAAATATATATTTTATACGAAAAGATTTTCTGTAGATAGTCGGAGGCTTATCCAAACGATAAGATAAAGTTTGTTGTACATTTACGTGTAGTCCCTTAAGCTAAAGAAAAGTTATAAATAGAGAAAGAAGGTTAGAGTAGGAAAGTTTCACTAGATATACATATACCCACATCATCTTTCTTTCTCTCTCTCTCTCTATCTCTAAAGAATGGGAAACATGATGGATTAAGTTCGAGTGGAGTATGTGATGGATAGAAAGATGTGACCTGGTTTTTTTGCTCCTAGTCTCAATTCTTTTTTCCATTCGTTTTGTGTCTCCTGTGTTTAGAGATTACGAGGACTTTCTTCAAGATCTTGAACAAGATCCTGCTTACCGGGAGGGAGTGAACATTTACAAGGACACGAGGGTACTACCTGCCGTCACAGATGATATGACCACTGACGACGAAGGAGATGTACCCAAGATAAGCCTGGAGGAAATGCTCGATGACCTCAACCTAACAGATGCCGAGGAAGATGGCGACTTTCATGTGGTAGAAGAGGAGGAGGAGGATTGATAGAATAAATGAAGAAATAAAAGATTTTTTTTTTTTCACAAGAAAAACCTTGTATACAAAATGCATATTTTCCATTTTTTAAAGTGTTTTATTCGATTTATATTCATTGAATGCGTATACTAATAATTGCTTTATCTTTTAAATGAAGAATTATAAACTATTCAGTTAGGTTGTACACATGTATTGTATACCTATGTATAATATTTCCGTTGATTTAGAAACTAGTTTTTTTTGGAACCGTGTTATGTTATTGCAAAATAAAAAGAACACGCACTTGAATTTTGTCAGTTTTTTGTCTTCCATTTCCTTCAAGTTAGAAACTTCATTCGCTAGGGTATTATGTATTATGATTTAGAATAGTTTTGTGTCACATGATATTCCTTAGAGTATGCACAACATGTTATATTATACTCTAAATAAGTGATATTCCTGTATAATATGTATTCGTTGTTTGGAAATTACAGTTTTTGTATGCATACAAACTATTTCTCCGGGAGAAATGATAAAGGAAAGTAAGATTATTTTTTTTTGTTCCAATCAATTTCTTTTGCGTGAAATCACAAAATGGGGATGCATGTCTGGATAATAATATTTGAGAATTCCTAGTCTGCTGCATATTTATGACTAAATGTCGTACATGTTTTGGGATTTCCATGTTCTCGAGTACCCACATAGTCTTACACGTAATCTCGTTGAAATAGTTTCGTAGGCGTGGATTGAAATAACACGGAAAAATCACATTATTATTATTAAGTTAACAGCGGAGGAAAAGAACAGGAAAAAGTCTTCTTTCTATATAATTTTTTTTTGCACATGAGGTTTTTTAAATTTTTATGTGATTTAGTTTTTAGAAAAACGAAACAATTCTTAGAAATGTTAAATGTGATATTGTCACGAAGGTCTTTTGACATGACTTTGATGGCACTATTTTTTCGTTTTGTAGATGGATAAAAAACAATATCTTTCGTGCATATGTATAAATAATGATGTGCGTGGGCTAGATTTCCTTTTGTTTATGTTACATCCAAAGAAAGCGTAGTTGGAATATCCATCTTCATCTTATTACTCTGATAAATACAATTATTAAGTGTTATTTTTTAGCGGCTCTAATGCTCTCCAGACGTACGACTATACGAAAGTTGGACTATGCAAAAAAAATTGATAGTCATATTTTTCCATTTTCCCATATGATCTAAGGAAACATACACACATGCGGACTACCTGTGCATGTGCATAATTCCTCCCTCGCTCTCGCTTACGCAACAGGTTTAAAAAACACTTTTACAGGTTCTTATCGTTTCCAAAATGACTCGTGAGTACATACTAAATGGGAATTGTGGATCTCTCTCTCTCTCTCTCCACTCCGTTAACAATGTTTGCTTTAAAGTGTGACTAAGTTTTGTTGAATTGGAAGAGAAGTTGTAGGCGAGACGGAGGGAAACAAATAGACTTTCCAAGCGACTCCCCAGAGATTTCAAGCAGACATTGCGGGGGAGTACGCGTTTAAATAAAGAAAGAAGAAGGTACTATTATCTAGAGAGATAGAGTGAGTGAATTCTATACTGAATGCATGTGTCGTAGTATTATTTCTCTTGTTTATTTCAGTTCCATTATGATAAGTACCAATAACCTCCCACTTACTTTTCTGCTGATCGAATGGAGGAAAAGCATTTGGCCCATGTAGAGTTTCTTTTCTAGAGACTCCCTAGATTTCCAAAAATAGTACATGATCCGTTCATATATATAGTTGTACTGAACAACGAGAACGTATTGACAAACATTTAGTTGTAATTTTTTTTACAGTGGAGTCTGTCATTACTGCGACTATTTTTATCCATATTGTTGTCATCATCATCACAATCATTAGGCGGCATTATAATTATTATTGTTTCGAGTCGAGAGAACATTACACTTGATTATCGTCCATGATGAACACAAAGACGTTGAGTGGAAGACCAAGGGGAGTTGCATTGCATGTATAGAGAATAAAACTTGACGTCATCAATTGAGTTTCCATCAAGAGGAAATGAAATGGTAGTTACAGAACAATGGACCAGGAAAACGAGAGAGAAAAGGCTGAGGAGATTTACAATTGGCATGATTTCCTCTGTGGAAAAACGGATTCAAGTGGAAATACAAAGCAGCGAGAAAAGGGGAAAAGAAAAAAGGAGAAAGTTGTTCAATGTTCAATACACGCATATGTATTTAGTATGTAGGTACACAGTACAGTACACGTGAGACCATTTATTTGAACTCTGGGCTGTATGTCAGTTTCGTATTGGACATAACCAAAGAGAGAAAACAATTTGAAACCAGGACATTGTTTTTAGAGTTCAAACCTTTGGAAAATTCAACTTACCAAAAAAACAACTTGTTATTGTACAAATACATATAATATAGATACAGGCAGACCTGAACATTCGACAACACCATCTTATATCCTATTGCTATTTGGAATTTCGTTGTACCACAAAATAATATATATATATATATAGGGGTAAAGTGGGGCATAATTTTCCACGGGGCATAATTTTCCAATGCATAAAATGCCGAATGGCATTAAAATA
>JAIUND010004966.1:0-10543 GCA_034699125.1 Gisinianus flammeolus
GTAGGTAAGGTGAATTTAGTGTGTCGAACAAGCGTTTGTAATCAAAGGCGCTTTTATAGTGCATTCCGGCCACTGTGGGGCGTCTAAATGGTGTAATATCTACAGATCAGAAATATCTATTAGATACCAACCACAAAAAATGGAGCTCATGAAAATCAGCGTCTGGCAACCAGATAAAAACGTCGGAGAAGAAAAGACACGGCGCGGCGGTGAGTGTCTGGATTATCATGAAAATATTCTGCATTAGCAAATACCCAAACCGGGAAATAAAACAAAAGGAAAATGGCTTACCACTTGCATTAATTATGCAACATGGATTAGAAACACCATTTATCGATTGTGATTACTAATTATTTTGGTATATAGACGAAGAAAATGACAAGATTTGCAGGCTTTTCGTTTCCATTGGGATCACAAAATCAACTTGTGAATTTGAAACCGTACAATTTTTGTCTGCACAGGCGTCAAACTGTCGCAATCAAAACAATAGAAATTGGAAACTGTAACGCAGTCCCAAATAATTCTGGAGCTCGTCAAATCCAGCGTCTGACAACGCGGAAAATAATTAATCAATTACACTGGTTAAATTATTCTCAAAACGACAAAGACGATACAAAAAACCTCCTAATTCCAAATTTTGATAACAGACGAAAATTCAAATTGAGTTTCACGGAAGGACACAGAATATGTTGGGAAATTATTCAGAAAAGCGGTCAAAACTTTACGGATTCTTCATTGGTCTGTGTCGATTCAATCCCCAGATTTCCGTACTTATATCCGAATTTCCTCACTCTTCAAGTGCGACGACTCCAACCATAGAATCTGAAATGTCTCTCGACTATCGGGATTTAAACTCCCACGCCTAAGAAATCTCCAGCTGGACGAAGTTTGTGCGAGTTTCAATGCAGTCTGGAACTTTGGGCGGGGATTCCGTGAACACGCTGGAGAATTTGGTAACGGGTGAGAATACAAATAGAAGAATGGCGGCGAGAGTTGTTCAGATTTTGATTTTTACCATTTAAGACGGCAGACAAAAGAGGTTTGTGCAAGACTGAATCGCTCCATCTCGGTGCGGAATAGAAATGAATTGTTGAACAGAATTGTATTAAGGCATTTTTTTGTAATTGAATTAGAAATAAGATTGAAGATTGTAGAGATGGGCGAGACAATAATTGCAATATATGTACATATTGACTAATCAGCCGATTTATTTATTGTAATGATTAGTACCTATCGTCGGCTAACATGCAAAACCTCGTAACTTTTTTGAGGGGGTGGAGCCTAGTATGTGATTTTCTATTATAAAGGAGGAGGAGCCCAAAAAAGTTACGAGGTTTTGTTTTTAGCTAAAAAAAAAGGTTACGAGGTTTTGCATTTAGCCACAAAAAAAGGTACGAGGTTTTGCATGTTAGCCGACGATATGATTATGATTACAGAAAAGAGAACAAATTGTCTTTCAAAAGCTTATTATTAATCTTCACATATAAATTCTGATTGTTGGATTAAAATGCAGGTATAGTGATTCATTTAAGACCTTTATAATAGTTACACAAAAAGTTTGAAGATTTCGACGTGGGGGGAAATGAATTCACAGATAAATGTGAATTAATCTCCCTTTTATGATTTCCCCCACAAATGGAAATTAAATTGAATGAAATAATAGAATTTCCAGTGCGCAAATTATTTCATTTTGAACGCAGAATCAGGACAAGGAAATAATTTACAGTTCGACGCCACTCAATTCTGTGCTCGTTGTTCTGAGGCGCATTACCAATGGTTTCAAAAAACTGGTGGTAGTGAGAGTGCAAAATGTCATGGAATTTAATGAACGGCGTCGAACGGTCGCAATAAAACCTGAAAATGGTATAAATGATTTTCCAATGGGCCTTTTCAGCTGCATATCCAAAGATTGCAAAAATTCTTGAATTCTATATAATTGTCAATTGTTGGAATATAATTTTTGGATAATGAAAGTATGACTAGAGCTAAAACCGCCTAAAATATGCCAAATAGCCGTTAATTATGTGCGGGAAACACAGTTTTAAAAGACAATGATGAGGAAATTGAAATAATAAGTATTTTGGAGGTGAAGTTCAATGAGAAAATAAGGAGGGTCAAGACAAGGGAACGTCGTTCCTTTGAACCCGTCATTCCTCCAAAATTCGGAAAGGACAAAGTGATAAAACTATATTCACTTGTCCTTGAAAACGGAAGACCAGTGTAAGAAGAAATCATTCATTTGTTAAATCAGTATGTGCGTACTCAGAATATTTCAAGTATATAAATGCAATGATGGCAATGAAGGACTATATGAATCGCTCCGTTCAGTTCTGAAATCAAATTCAAAATCCTAACCATCATAATAATTTGGTGGGTGGTTCAAGGCCGATCCAACGAGTTCAGGGGCCGCGGAACGTTTTTCAATCAGTGCGGGACAAATTTGGAAATTGTTTTTTATTTTGTGCAAGTTGATTTTTTTTTTGTTATTACCTAGTTTAAGCTCCATTTGTTTGCTTTTTTATCTAATGTCAGTTGAGAAAATTTTCTATTTTATCAAGTTCAAGTTGCAAAACTTTTGTTTTGGTTTTGGCTTACTGCCTGAAAATCGAAAGAAACTGGCGAGCGAAATGAGCCAAAAGTTTGAAGAAGTGCTCTTTTTTCTCTTTTTTCTTATTGTAATACCGATGTACAAAATTTTGATACAACATGATGATATCTTAATCTAGGTATGAAAATGATTAGAGATTATTTAATTTCATTTCCTTGGAAATTTTGAACTTCCAGCTTCGCCGGACCCTCTCCCCCACACAATGTCTATAAATGACCCTTTTCCCCAAACCTCCCTCCCCTTCTCCCCCAAAACGGACCTTTTTACGAACGCGCCCTCAGTTGTAAAATAAATGTGAAGTCCCTTTTAATTCGGTATTTGTTTGCCTTGACTTCGTTTTATAGATAAAAAACAATTGAAATGTTCAAAAGTTTGGACTCAAACTGGAATTAAATGTCCTTCAAGTTTGGATGTTTGGGCGATTGCAAGTCAACTTGTTTTGTTGTTCTTTTGTTGTTACTGCGCTCAGAGTTTACAATTTTCTGATATCCCCAGAGACTTTGATTAAATCCCACGGTTCAAGTTATTTGATTACGCAGAATCAAGATGTACATGGAAATTATTTATTTGCTTCAGTTTGACGCCACACAATTCTGTACACATTGTTGTTACGCCGCCTGCTTATATTCGGAACTGCTTCTGGAGGAAGTGGAAAATCTCATGGAATTTAATGAACGGCGTCGAATGGCAGCAATAAAAACTTCAAATGGAAATAAATGTTTGGATTAAGAACGAAAAGTCGTTAGCCGGAAGGAAGTTTTAATTGAATTTACACAAACCAATTGAAACGAAACATGTGGTGTTTTACGCGATGAATGAAATCAAGTGAAATTGATCCAAAGGAAAATCAGTGGAGTTTTAATGAGAGCCAAAGATCACGGCGATGTCCAGAAATTGCACTTTTCCTTAGTCCATAATGAATTTTCACAAGCAGTTGGCTCAATCGACTTTCAAAGAGTATCAACAATCAACATACTTACAATCAAACTACAAACCAATCGCCCACTACGGCCAATGACGTCATCATGAAATGTCCGAAAACAAAAAACATTCTCCAATCATTGGCCTCATTTTCGTCATGCCTTTATTTATAAAGCAATTTTCATTTCGTTTCATTGACATGACAATCTTCCGTATTTGCTTTGAATTCCCAAATCCACATTTCCGTCCGCGGTCAATGTGAGTTCAAACAATAATGCAGTCACAATTTTAAAAAATCCCGCCCCAAAAAACTGAAGAACTTTTTACAATACTTTCCTTCGTCATTTATCCGTTTTGTTTTTTCTATATGAATTTCAGCTCAAATCACTGAAAGAGTTCCAGATGGCGGTGAACAGCAATACGGATTTGTAGGCGGGAGATACCCAGTACCGAATAACGACCAGTGCAAGTCCTCTGTTGGAGGTCTTAATGGCGGGTCCGTCAGCACCAAACAGGAGGACGCAATGGCTCTGGCTCATTTCATAATGGAGAAATGATGGACTTCAATTCAAACGAGAGCTTCGATGTGTAAACGGGAACGGGCAGTACAATGGCAATTGAGAACGGATGTGAAGTGAATGGCCAACATTATTTCGGGCGGGGCTGCAGTCAACTCAGTCACTGCTACAATTCCCGCGATGCAAATTCAGGGCTTCGACGGGAAATTTGGAGTGACGACGAAAGTCATCAATGGCGGACTCGAATGTCCTCCGAAAATAGAGAATTTCCGTACGGAAAATCCCTGTACGCAGAGCGTCCAGACCAGGGGGCGGAGCGTGATAAAACTATTTGAAGGTATGGCCAGGATATTGTACGCATTGCCGACGAATTATAGACATGGCCGAGAAAGTTCATGCAGCCATGGCCAGAAAAATTTATACATGAGGATTTTCAGGCATGGACAACAAAGTGCAGGCATAGCCAGGGATTTTCTTTACACTGCTCGAAATCCAGGGGAAAACATCGAATTCGGGGTCTACAATTCGAATGTACAGTAAAATTCGTTTATAAGGACGCTGGGTTTAAGGGAATTCCGTATTAAAGATCTAATTTTGGGATTTTGGTTGGTTTGCTATGATTTAATGATAAATTACGCCGGATTTAAGGGAATCACAAAAAAGGGAAATCCGGGTAAAAGGGAAGGATTTCCCTCTATAATTTGGTTCAGGAGCTTGCGTATACGGGAATTGTCTATATTTTTAAGAATGTATGCGAGTTTAGGAATAAAATCGGCTGGGAGGAGTCTTTTTTTGTTCTGGGTCAAGGTAAACACGGTCGTATAAAATCTAAAATCGAACAAAATTCCAGTAATAAAGTCGAAATAAGATAAGCCAGCTGCAGAGAAAAAATATACGTTTTGTCAACGATTTCATTTCTCTGTGCACTTGAACTTAGAATCGACAAAAATATGAATGATTCATCGCCCATTTCCATTTAATTTCTTCCGCAAACTCAAATTACAAATTACTTTACTCCTCAAAATATTTAGCTTTGTGGTCAAATTTGACTCAATCCTGTGACATCTCAAAGCTTTTTAAATAACTTCAATATTTATTGTAGTAATTAAGTAAAAATATGATTATTTGTTATATACAATATAACTCGATTTCTTGTAGAAATTCCAAAAGCATAACGGGCTTACTTTTTCATAAAACAAATGCACTTGTATATCTAGTCTGCATACGTTTTTACTATGGGCATTCACATATAAGAGAATTCCCTTAAAATCAGCTAAAGGGGAATCCAGATATAAGGACCGAGATTTGATGGTCCCTTCAGTTCCCTTTTAAACGAATTTTACTGTATGTCAATTACCGTATATATGTATCTGCCTAAATAGAATTTTCATCCGTTTCACACTGTCGTATTGTATTTTATTCGCTTTTAATTTCACAGAAAATGTGCAGTAATGATGATCAATGCGAGAAGGGTGAATGCTGCCCTGCTGGTGATGAAACTACCGAAAGGAGATGCGTACGAGTAAGTTTGTACATGTGAAGCACATGATTTTTGAGGATTCTCTGAAACCAAATTTGAATTTACCCCACACAGTTTGCTTATTCATAGTCAAAATTTAATTACATGATTTGTTTGTATTCACAGTTCGGCGGAGAGGTAAACGGAGTCACCAACAAAATCATATTACGTATCGTTGTTCTATCTATATATGATAAGTTTTACTATATAATCGATCCTCCCTTTTATATACTATTGTTCCAGGAGGATGATTGTGCTTCATCCAACCTTGAGGTTTGCAAATGTGGTGATGGCTTAGAATGCAATGACGGCAACCAATGTGAGGTGAGTCTTTGACTTAACCCTTTTTTCATTCATCAAAAATTTGGCTTCATTTGGTAACTAGGTATATAGTTCCTGTTATGCAATATGCAATGTCCTGTATTTTTTTGGTGGGAAGAGAAATATATTCTTGAATCCGTCCACGATTTTTCACATGATTTTTGTATCCATTTCTCACACACACTTAACATTGGATGGATTTTTTGGTCCCGCGGGAATAGAATGTCCCGGTAACTTAATTGGTTTTTATAGCAAGAATCACTTTTCGCAGTGTTGGTTTCAAAGGAATAATTAAGTGTAATGTCAGTCAGTATATACAATCGGATGAAAGAAGAGCGGGAGGTATTGAACGTGTCAAGGACATCCAAGATGGAATCCACACTCCACAATTTCAAAACTTATATATATATCCATCCAATTGAATTTGTTTCTTTTTATTTTTCCACACACTTTCCAAGTTTCAAATAATGATTGTGAGTCATGACAGAGTTGGCCAAAACCCGGGTTTTTCACGATTTTAGGTGGGGAGTGGGTAGTGGGCTGGGCATGTGGGCAGACATAATACGCATGTACATATGCAACCAAAAAATTGAAAATACGAAATAGATTGAATGATTGAGAGGAACGTGTTTCTGTCTTTATTCCGGGGCTATACACTCACAGTAAAACTAATATTGCACAGATTGTATGCATTTTTGTCCATTCTATACATCTAAAAGTTCACTTGGATTTCCTCACAATTTTCTTTCACTACCCAGCCTGCCCACCACTCGGGTGGGTTTTGGGTGGGCAAACCAGCGGGTTTTGGGTAGTGGGCAGCTGGGCAGGCCAACCCTGAGTCATGAAAACAAGATGTATTCAGAGTATTCACTGATAAAAAGAAATCAAAACATACTTATTATTACTTTGGAAATGCGAATTTCACATTTTTCTCTATATATTGCGTCTTATATTGTTGTGGAATTGAAAATACATCAAGTTAGTTGACTGTTGGGATTTGGGTGGTGTGGATAAACTGTAATGTTAATTATTATATTAGTCACATTTCATTTTTAAACAGGTAATTTTTTTTTCTTTCTTTGAGATTTCTCAAAAGAAAAATACATACTGTCCATCCATATAAAAATAATTTTTGACTTAATTTGAAAACGGAGCGAGGATGTGATGCCCTTGGAATTTGGAAAGGAAACAAGGCAAAAAGCAAAGGGTACAATTCTCCACTGTTTCAAAGCAGACACATTGAGCTTTCAATCTCGCACTATGCGCGAATTGTGACTTTTCGTTTTTTCCTTGTTTCCTTTCCAAATTCCAAGGGCATCACATCGTCGCTCCGTTTTCAATTTAAGTCAAAAATCATTTTAATACGGATCGACAGTGGTTAATCACATTTCAATAGTGAAAAAAGTTTGATTGGCAAAAAAATCCGGAAACTGTGGGATTTGAACCCGCAACAACTCCGACTGCCGCACGCTAAATATGTCAATTACCGTATATATGTACCAAAAAAAACCCTGAGGGTTCTATTTTAAATTTATACAGAGCCCTCGGGGTTGAATCAGAGAGAGGGTTCTATTAGAAGCAAATTAAAATCTATGATTTTGAGTACAATTCAAATGAGAGGGTGCCATTGTAAGCTTGGAGCTCTATTTACAACTTCTCTACAACCCCCGGGGTTCTATAAGAGTGGGGGTGTATGACAGGTCCCGGGGTTCTATTTAGGTATATACGGTAGTAAACGGCCATTCTCGGAAACTAAGAATTAAATTATTTTCCCTTTAGCTGCAGACTTAAAAACCTATTCCAATTAATAGAACATATTCTCTTACATAAGAATACGCAAAATATTAGTGATTTTCGTTCGTGGATTTTTTTCTGGAAAACGCCGTGATATGTAAATAAATTTAATGATGTTGTTTTAGCTAAAACCAGTACAAACAGGCGAAGAAGAAAAGTACAGGAAACGATTCCCAGTTACTTTGGTGAAGTTTCTTTCGTCGTTGCAGCAGGTTAAAAAAGCCTACCGGAAACAAAATACCAGCAAATGATCCGACGTTCTAATTTCTTGTCCATCGCGTTTCACAATTCTATAGCTCATTGAATTTATTTACACTAAACTTGCTTTGTTTAATTTTTTTTCTAAAATTCAAGAATAATTGGATTATATATTTAATATGGTTTTAAATTTCTATTTGATTTGCAAATGTTCCATAAAACTTGTTGGTTTTCCTCACAATCTACAATTGGAGGTTTTTCCTTGTGTTTATATAGTTTATGTTTTAAGCTTGACACTAAATCTAAATTTCCCAAAACTCCTTAATATTTAGTTTAGTTTGTATTAAAAAATTAATTCCAAATTGGAATTTCCAATTATAAAAGCGTGCACTTTTGGACTTTCGTTTTATTTATTTGCAATGATTCAAGTCGATGACTGAGCAAAGTTCATTGTGGTTTTCCCGGTTCAAAATTAGTCACACAACCTCAAATAATTTTTATATGTAAAATGTGTATAAAGTGTGGAATGTTCTCAATTGTCGTGTCGTTAAAGAGTTCTCGGCAGGCGTAAAGGGCGCTCTGTCTGTGTGGGCTCGGTACAGTTGTTGTGGTTTTCTCGGTGGTCGGCGCCTTGCAGTTGCCTTTCTGGCAGGTACCGTCGCGTCGGTGAGGCCCACAAGAATCCCGTCTTCCTGTAATGCAGCATATGCAAGACACGGACACGGCAGTCCAGGATTATATATATATCAATACACGGATTTTGGTTCTTTAAAAACGATTACTTTTTTTGTTAAGGATTTTGTGGTGTCTGTATATATTGGGGAGCGAAGCTCCCCTTATTCTATTGGGTTGTCTGTCCGTCTGTCCTTTTCACGATAACAGCCGAACGGGTTGACCGATTTACATGCAGTCTTTTTTATTGTCATTGTCATTGTAGCAGTCAGATACCTATTGATTTTGGTGACTCTGGGGTCACCGGGGGCCGAGATACCCGCATTTGACCCCTGGCTTAGGGGTTAAGTTTGTTGACTTCTAGGAGGTGAGGTCCTAGGTTCAAATCCCAGTAAGGGCAAAGTGATTTTCACAATTTTTGTTTTACTTTTTCGGGGTACAAAATTATGGATAATCATATTGTTTGAATTAAATATCCGAAAAAACCGAATTCGGAGTTTACCCGGGTATCAAAGGGGTGTTGGAGAAAAAAACAAGGGGATGGAAGGAAAGTGCTTGCAGTCCCATGAACGGAGCACCCGGAGGGAGTGCGGAAGAAAAACTCCATTTGGTCCACAAAAGAGCCTCATCAAATCACGGGACTTGGCAACACCGCGTGAATGTGGGATGTGACTTTTGTCCATATACCCAAATATGTATATACAAGTAAACCGAGATGATTCGTGTAATGCTAATGAATTTCAAATCATTGAGCAAGGATTTTACGCGCCAAACAGCCGAAAATATTCAAGGCGCTTAATATAACTCTGAATCATATAGAGTAAAAATGGCTCTATACCTATTAGAGAGGAAAAGAGCATGTCAATTTATAGCCTGAATTGAATTTTTCGGGCCAATCAGCCATCTCAAAAAGGCATATTTCAGTTAATATTGAATATATAGACGACAACCTCAAAAATATGCACTATATATGTACGGTAATGTAAAAGTATACGTCCAAATAAATTGTGAGATGTGTGGAAATGGAGAGATTTATTCAAGATGTGGACATGAATTTTTGTCAATCTGGCATAATTATTGAGAGTTTTGAGTTAATTATAATTATAATTAGTTTGGGTGGCAAATCGTTTGTCTGTGTGCTTATAAAAAATATAAGAAGAGCAAAGGGGAAAAGTCCAAATCCTCAAACTAACGGCTTAAACGTTTTAAACTTATACAGCAAGAATAAGTGTAATTTTTAATGGCGTCGTTGGACCTCCGTCAAAAGATAATCTTCTCAAATTTGATTCGATGTAAAAAAGGAACGCTCTTTCATCACACAAAAAAGCCCTCAAGCGTCCTTACGGGAAGGTGGTTTTTTATGCGGTTTTGCCTTGTGGTTTTCAGTGTGATGACATCTGTGCTATGAAGGAAAATATATGAAAAGGTGAGAAATTCCTAATTCCTATAATTTATAATTCTTCAATTCTTCCAACATCCAACTGTCAAGAAAATGACGATGCACATAAAAAAAATCTAAAGCTTTCATATGATTTCTACAGCTTGGTTACTTTTTTTATGTTTTTTAACCATGACTATAGTTATTAATTTAATTAAATATTAAATCAAAGGTTCAAAGGGTTCAAAGGAAAAAGAAGTCAAGTGTTATATAAAGACAGCCGAGCAACACATAAATAACCAGGATTTCCTCCGTCTTTTATACTAATAATAGACCCCGCCGCCAGACAATGGAAAAATTAATATTTCATCGACTTTTGTCCGCGTGTTTACAAAACATTTCATTGACGCAAATCCAAATTATATTATACAGTGTGCACAAACAATCAAAACAACAACATTAAATTTTAATTATCTCTGCTCCGCGAATCACGTGATTTGTTTATTCGATTCCCACACAAAAGTATACGCAAGTTATTCTATTGGGTTGGCACATAATTAATGGCGGTTTTTTTCAAAATTCTATAAAAAAACAACCAGGCCTGGGAAACTTTC
>JAIUND010004967.1:0-10534 GCA_034699125.1 Gisinianus flammeolus
GACCCCGACCGAATTGATCGTTGAGTTCAATTCCGAGTCTCGCTGTGAATCAAGTAGTTAACTATTTGCTTTCTCCATTGTTTGTTTGTTTTGTCCAGTAAGGACTTTCTTTTAGCTCGCCTGAGTCCTCTCGGCTTGAACATTGTTTATTATTCATTTACATTATATTATAAAACCTTTTAAAGTATATCCTTTAATATAAAATAAAACAATATCGTACAATAATTATAGAAGGAAATTCCACCCACATACAGATATAACTAAAAACAATATGTACTAAATGTACTAAATGTACTATGGGTTTTGATCCTTAAAATTGTCTTTTCTTTTGAAACTACATGTCTTTAAATGAACTAGTCAAATGTTTCCCTTCATTCATTGTCATTGTATAAATGAATGACGAGGACAAAACTCTAAACTCTGTCATGTCCGTCCACGGTTTGCCGGATTTCCCTAGCAAAAATTCAATAGGCATTAGTCCAAGTTCAAACTACAGAAATAATTCCTTGTTTTGCAATGGAAATTCCCATGTACTTCAAAAACGAATGCCGAGCTCTCGTCCACACAAACACAAAGAAGAAGACAAGGACAAACAAACAAGGAGAAAGCTTGAAATTAAATTCTTAGTTTAAAATTTAAATCAAAATCAAAATGATGATGTAACCTTCCCTACAAATCTATTAGTTTTTCAATTTGAAATTTTGTGGATTTCACTCTATTTCTCTCTCAATTCCCCAAAATGCTAAAGACTCTTATCGCTAGAGATAAAGAGAGAGACAGAGAGAGAGAGAGAGAGAGAAAGTCGGGCACTCAGCTTAATGAGAAAGCTCTTCCACTTGTACAGTTTATAGCCTTTAAACTTGCCACATTTGCATTTCATAGCTAATTAATACGAGCTGTGTGATTGAGTGTCTCTCTCTCTCTCTCTGTCTCTTTCTCTGTTGTACTGTGGACTGGGCTTGTACATGTGTAAGAGGAGGATTTTGATTATCAGTAAGGAAATAATTAATCTCTCTCTCTCTGGCTCTTTCTCCTCTCATTTGTGTGTGCTCATTCGCATTCCCATTGGTCTTGGGGACTCTGGAGATTTTCCCTCTGTGTGTGTGTGTGTGTGTAAAGACAGGGACAAAAGTTTCCACACCGAGCCAACTGTCCCCAAGCAAAGCCATACCATTGGTATTGGTATTGGAAATCTACACACACACACTATATGGATATGTACATGTACTGTATAGTGGTGCTCTAGTAGTCCTCTCTCTCTGTATAAAGATGTTCTGATTAGTATTTAGTTTTCGTTGTGAGGCCAAAGAGGACAAGAAGGAAGACAGACGACAAGCTCCACATTAACGTTGAATGCTTCAGTTGGCTCGTGCTCGTGTTCGGAGAAAGAGAGTAAAGACAGAGAGAGAGAGAAAGAGAGAGTGAGAGTGAAAGAATGAAAGAAAGAGAAAGTCAAAAGGGAAAGCCCAAAGGGAAAGGATTGAGTGTGAGGGAGAGAGAGAGAGAGAATAGGAAAGTAAATGAGAGAGTGGGAATGTTATAAAGGGGGGAGAGAAAAGGGAATAAGGAAAACGTACACATTTCCAGTGTACAACTTGCAAGTAAATGAGCAGCAACAAGTAAATAATCCAAAAAAGAGAGAGAATTTCCTCGCTCTCTTTTCCCCTCGTCTGCTCTTTCATCCTCTCAAGTTGAGTTCACTCTTCTCAAATTCAAACATGAAAGAAATGGAGGGCAATCCAGAGAGTGAGATAAAGAGAGAGAGGAAATGGGAGGGAAAAGAAGAGAAAGAAAGTAAAAGTATGAGAGAGAGAGAGAGGGAAATTTCAATAGTTGGAGAGCTTAGAGAGAGAATGGGAGACTGGGAGAATGTGAGGGCACGTAGGAAATAGGAAATACAAAACTCACATCCAACTAGTTCAACTAGTAAAAACTCGTCAAATGCGGGGAAATGAGGAACGGCCAAGAAATGAAGAGAACTCTGACTTCTGACTCATTGCATGTCTATATCAATAACCACATTCTCAAGCCCTCTTCGCATATATTTATATCGTACAAGAAAAGAACAACGAGAGAACTAAACTTGATTAAAATAGAAAATAGCCTAGCGAGGAATTTTCCACACAATTTTTAACATTGAAACAATTATGAAAGTATCTATGTATCTATAACTACGACACTGGTGGCATTACGATATTTAATGACATAATTATGATTGGTCTTGGAACGAATCCTGCAAAAATCCAGGAGGAAATCCCAATCTCTTGCTCCCTAAATTTTTATTCACCAGTGGACTTAAAAGGGATTTAAAATGTCGTAATTGGTGGTGTAATTTGTCTGGAAAGCCAGTAAACACATTAAGGTTCGCAATTCAAAATCAACGATATAGATTTTCTCAGCTTCTTCATCCTGTGGAAGACGGAGAAAAGCCAGGACAGGACACAAGGAAAGGGGGGCGGGGGTAGGGAAAGGAGACAGATGAGACGTGGAGGAAATTAGTGGGATTACGTACACAATAAGTACTATAGGGAACCTCCGGATTCAGACTCAAGAGAGGGGAGACACTATACACTATACGTTATACCTACAGACGAGACGAAACGAAACGACACTGTCTTTGTAGTATCAAGATGATTCAAGTCCCTCTGAGGATCCCCTTCCATAAATTTCCTTACCATCATCACCATCCTTGTCATTGTGTCATCTCGTTACCACCATCTTTCTCTCTCTCTCTCTTTCTCTCTCCAATTCTCTCACCGTAAGTAATTTATGAGGTTGACAAAAGGTGAAAGCAACTCAGGTTTCCCTTCCTCATTCTTTGCTTCACACCTCTCTCTCACTCGCACACGATCTCCCCTTTCTTCCTTTCATAACATAATCATGAGATTACATTGCAATTTACTCTACAATTTCCAATTTGAACAATGAACAGACGGAGCACAGGAGAAGGAAGGAAGAAAAAATCCTGGTCATGTTGTGAGCTCAACCTTGGAAAATATTATGGTCTTTATTTCCTTTGTCTACAATCTCCTTTGCTTTCTCTTTCTCTTTCTCTCCCTCTCGCTTTATGTGTGTTGTGTTTCCCCATTTTATTTTATTTACCTTAAGGCTATTTGCTCTCCCGACTCCATCTCATCTCATCTCATCCAAACCCCCAAGACAATGATGATCATCATACAAATACAAATACAAATAAAAATACAGATTGCCGTTCATTATTATATTATCCCTTCTCACCACACACACAAGCTCAATGCGGCTTCTCTTATGAATGTTGAATGCACTGGACAATAACACAATGCATACACGGCAGCAAAAAAAAAAAGAAATTCGTATGCCCACCACAATAATGGACCGAGTACCGAGTTGAGCTGGAAGCAAATAGGTTTAACTGAGTAACAATGACAATGACAATGGGACAGAGACAGAGACACACTGCATTGAATTGGAAATACACTACAACTACAACTACAGCCACACCAACATCAACATCAACATCAACACCAATCACCAAGACGAACCAAGATGGAAAAGTGAGAGTGAGAGAGAGAGAGAAAGGAGAGGAGAAAGTTGGGAGTTGGAAGAGGAAGCTCAACTTTCTCTCTCTTTCTCTCTTTCTATTCTCTTCTCACGCCAGGTCCTTTCTTTTCTCCTCTCCGTCCGTCTCATTTTCATTTTCATTGGGATTCGGGATGTGAATTGGAAGAGCAAGAGATAGAGGCAGAGGAAGAGAGAGATAAAGAGAGAGAGGGAGAGAGAGATCACACCTTCATTTCTTATCTTGTCTTTTGTAGGTTCTCGACTTGAGCTACTGCATACGAGAGTTTCCAAACTACTCCAACGTACTTTCTCTCTCTCTCTTTCTCTCTCCTTCCCTTTTATTTTCTTTGTCTTGCTTTCCTTTTCCTTTTCCTTCTCGAATTTCTTCTCATTCTCGTCCTCGTCCGACTGGGGACTCCGTGTGGTAACTTGGAAATATCATCCACCAACGAGAGAAACTATGGAAACTAGGAAATCCCCCAAAGACGACGCTTTCTCTCTCTCTCTATTTCTCTCTATTTCTCTCTGTTTTCCTTGTCTAGACTTTTCCTTTTCCCTTTCCCTCTCCTAACTTCTACGTATTATATTATATTGTATAGTTTTATATATGTTTTAATTTATTTTTTCTCCACTTGTTACCCCACACAATGACGAGAGCGAGAGGTTAATATTCCTCCATTCCAATGAATAGGGAATAAGAATAAACAGACTGAAAGGAGAAGAGAAGGGTCATCACACAGATCAAATGAAATGATGGGGATTCCATCTGTAAATGAGGAGTTGAGATGAGCGAGAGAGAGAAAGAGAGAGAGAGAGGACGAAGGTCAGTGAGTGTCAGTCGTCATCCAAAATGAAAGCGTGTCATCCAATTTCAAATGATTCACCATGTATAAATATAAATATAGATCCATGATGGATATTACATTACATTTTACATTACATTACATATTGCACGCTGAGCTGATACAATAAAAGAAGAGGAGAAGAGAGCAAAGAAGTGGATGGGAGAT
The DNA here is from genome assembly GCA_034699125.1 of Gisinianus flammeolus. NCBI lineage: Eukaryota > Metazoa > Arthropoda > Collembola > Symphypleona > Katiannidae > Gisinianus > Gisinianus flammeolus. Next base: position 4,551 of record JAIUND010004967.1, read on the forward strand.
GAAGGAAAGTGGGTTCTATTCAATTCAGGCACTCCTCATGAATTTCCTGTAAAGATTGTGTGGTTCGACTGCGTGGCATGGCATATGCCTGTAGAAATGTGTAGAATGAACCTTCTAAAATTGGTCAATGATCCGTATTCTTGCTTCTTGCTTCGCTAGGGTTTTTTTTTTTAGTTTTTCTGGTTCTTTTGGGTTGTACTGGGGGGGGGGAGAGAAAGCCATTGAGACGTGAGGGGAGGGCATTTTGTGAGTTTTCTATGAGGAGGGTAATGGGGTAATGGTAATGGGTTGCTGAGTGGGATGGAGATGGAAATTGAGAGAAGAGAAGAGAGAGGAAATATCTAAAAGTGGATCTAATATATGCAGGAAAACGAGAAAGAGAGAAAGAGAGAGAGAAAGAACGCCAAGATGGAAACCATCCAGTCTTCATCGTCGTCGTCGTCTTCGTCGTCATCGTCATCATTGGCATTGGCATTGGCATTGGCATTGCTTTTAGTCAACGAGATGAAATGACGATGGGGGAAGTAGACAAAGAGGACGACGACGACGACGACGAAGAAGAAAAAGAGGATGATGACGAAATGCATGGAAATTGCAAAATGGACCGATGAAAGAAGAGGAAATGAAAATTGCAAAAATATCGTACATGGCACTTTCTCCTTTTCTCCACTTCTCAACCCCTCTCAGCCTTTTCCAGTTGAGCTCGTTCGTTGGTTCGTTGGCTTGTTGAGCTCGTTGGTTCGTTGGTCGTTGGTCGTGAGTCGTTGTCAAAGTCGTTCAAAATCTCCTTCTCCCATTTTATCGCCTCTCTTTCTCTTTCTCTTTCTCTTCCCTTTTCCCCCCTCTCACACTCAAAAAAAAAAAGAAGAAAATTGTCATTATTTTCCCTCTAAGCCATGTCGTCTATCTGTGTAAGTAACTATCATCAAGTTGATTCCCTCATTTTCTCTCACAGATTGTCTGGAGGACTTCTTTCTCGCCATCGCTCTCGCTCTCTCGCTCTCGGTCTCTCACACTCTCGTTCAGCTTGTTGTTCTGATTCTAGTGATTCTGATTCTGATTCGGATTCTACACGGGAGGGAAGAACTGATTGATGAGAACCGGAAACTCCCAATCAGCTCAATTCTCTCTCTCTCTCTCACACTCTCTTTTCCTTTTCCCGAATCTTCCAGAGTTCAAGTTTGTTTTTTACAATTTAAATTCAGGGAACTCCCATAAAGATCATATTCAAAAATCCCACCTTTCAACTTTTAACTTTCAACTTTCCCTCTTAAAGTATTATATTCAAACATATACATATAAAGTTGTGTAAATCCGGTATGATTTCTTTCATACATTGTGAGTTTTGTGAGCAGAATTTTAGCATGCCTAAATTTTTTATGAGGAGGAAAAGTCTCCAAAGTCTCTCTTTCCTTTTTCCAGGAGGAAGAGCGTGAGAGGGGGAGAGAGAAAGAGAGAGAGAGAGAGAGAAAGGAAGGAAAGGAAAAAGGATTTCCTTTGAAAATCCTTCACATATACATATAAAATGAGGGGATTAAAAAAGGAGGACATGTGATGTTTTTTTTCTTTACCTATATATATCGTACCTACATTGCTCTTTGAAATGATATGCGATGTGATGTGAGGGACTTGAGCTGCTTTCTCTTTCCTCTTTTGACGTGGGACACAAACACAAATACAACCAAAACATATCCATGCACAAACACAAACACACACACAACCAAAACATATCCATGCACAAACACAAACACACACACACACACGCGCACTCACACACATTTCCCCTCCTTTGAAGTTAGAAGTTTGATTGTTGATTTTGTTTCGGGTTTTGGATTTTGGATTTTTTTTTTTTTTTTTTGTGGATATTGACGAAAGTTGAAGGAATTGAATTGACAAAAAATCAAACAAAGTGGAAAAAATAACGAGAGAACAGAGGAAATCAAACGAGAGACGCTGCTGCGGTGGTGGTGGATCTACGATATATATTTATATATATACTTCAACCCACAGAACAGAAAAAAAGGAGAAAGGAGAGAAGAGAAAGTAAAAAAAGGAGAAGAGATGAATGGAGAATGACAGAAGAATTCTCTCTCGTCTCCCATCTTGACTATTGGCAAGCTCAATTTTTTTATTTGATAGATATTAAATATAGGTATGGAAAACAACAAAAAAATCCCCGGCACTAAGTCTTTGTAAGAAAGAAGGGAGAAAACAAAAGAAAGGGAAAGGACGAAAGAGAGAGAAAGAGAAAGAAAGAGAGATGGAAGGAGAAGGAAAAGAGGAAAAGGAAAAAACAAGACAGGAGAGAAATGGCTCACAGATTCCAGATTCTCCTACCTTTTTTCCGGGTTTGTTCGTGTGTCAGTGTGTCGGTCGGTCGGTCGTCGTGGGTTGGTTTGACTGTACGGTATAGCCATTGTGGGCTACTGCTATTGCCATCGTACAATGTGCAGTGTCTGCTCTCACATTCACGTTCACGTCCACATTCACATTCACATCATTCCCATTGGCATCCAGAAAAAAACGGAGAAGGAGAAAGAGAAAGCGGAGCGGAATGGAATGGAATGGAGCAAATGGAGGGACGCATGCTCGTAAATTCAGCTCGATAGACTCACGTTCAGTCGTTTTCCTCAGACTGTGTGTGTGTGTGTGTGAACTGTGTGGAAATTCTAGGAAAATCTCGAGGAGAATTAGATTTCATCTCAGTGTCTACCCATTTCATTCAAGGGAAACGAGTCGCACATTTTCCTCGCTCTCTCGCTCTTTCTCTCACACTCTCTCTCTCTCTGTCTTCCTATTTTTCTCGTTTTAGCGGTGAGCATGGAGAATTGAGAATTGAGAAGAATTGAGACAAGGAGAATTCCCCTCTCAATCACAATCACAATTGAAATTCGTGCTCCCCTTTCCATCATCATCATCATCATCTTTTCTCAGTTTGTATATTCCCTTATAAAAATCAAAAACATTGAACATCAACTCTGTGAATGAGAGAGACTGAGAGGAATTTTATAGCTATTGAAGAAGGAGAAAAAGAAGAAGAACGAGAACAACAAAAAAAATATCAAGAAATACCGAGAACAGGAACAGGAAAAAAACAAGTAAGAGTAAAAGAAATGGAGGAAACTTTTTTTTTTTTTTTGTGTGTGTACCCCAAAGTTTTTTTTTATATGTGTGCACGATAAAAAAAGATAAAAAATAGAGAGACAGTCAAAGTCAATTTAAAAGTAAAAGTACAAGTCCAAGTAAAAGTTGAATTTGAATGTGAGGAAATTTGAGAAAGTGAGGGGAAAAAAAGAAAAAAGAAAATGTTAAAATTTGGCAAGTGATGATATGAGATATAAAAAATTGGGTATTATCTGGACAGTGTTTTGTTTTACATTTGAATGATTATATAGGTAGCAAAAAGACAAGGATAAAGTGAGCAGGAAAGAAGGTAGAAAAAAACAGTTGTTTCTTGGAACAACAAGGAACAACGAACAAGGAACAAATACTGCCGACTTTCACCTGCTGTAATTTCCAGACTTTCTCCTTGTCCCCCTGTATTTTATTTATTTTCCTGCCTCCCATTAACCGTAACCGTTATTCTTGTCGTCGTCGTCGTCTTCGTCGTCGTCGTTTGTATTAGAGAGAGAAAAAGAAGAAAATTCGTTCCAACTGCTCCTTGGAATTACTGGGATTTTTTTTGGTTCTTCAAGACTTTTTTCCACCGAAAAAAGCTGCTGAATCTGACAATTATTTCCAGTAGTCTCTTCTCTCCACTACCAACTGTATTTTAACTCTAGACATTACTTTGTGGACGGTTCTTTTTGTTGTTGTTGTCCGCCTTTTCCTTGACTCTCAACACACACTTTCAACTGCCCACCCACTCCAAATCCAAATCCAAATCATCCACATCCACAGACGCTAATGACTTTTTGAGAATCTCCCAGCAGACCAAGACCAAATACTTAAAACAAACAAACAAAAACTCTTAGACTTTTGTTTCTTTGGTTTTGGCTTTGGCAGTCGTTTGCACATGACGGATTTCCACACTCTGTACTCTGGTACAAAAGTAAAGTAAAGAAGTAAAGTAAATCGGTCGGAAGCACATTCATTTTTATGTAAAGTTTCGACGCCGTTTATGATCATTGTGATGGTTATCATGTCGAAGCATCGGCATCGGCATTGTCATCGTCATTGTCATTGTCATTGTCATTGTCATTGTCATTGTCATTGTCATTGTCATTGTCATCACACTCAAAAAATGTTTTGTTTGTATGCTGTCTCTGTCTCCGTCCCTGCCAACTGTCAGTGACGTTTGAGAGTTAGAACGTGAAAACAATTTCCAAGTTGATTTACATTTTACGGACACAGAAGAAGAAGAAGAAAAAAAGAGCTCGACATTATTTCCTGTCCTAGACAAAAGGATAAGAAAAAAAAAACAAAAAAATGAAAGAAGAGAACAAAAAATGTGTTCATTGCCACTGTGTGAGGAAAGTGTCATTTATTTAGTGTTTTCCCCTCACTCGATCCGACTCAAACAAAGGGAAGAATCCAGAATAAGAACAAGAACAAGAAGAACAAGAAGATGGGGGGAAAACATGCCGCTGTCGCTTCCATTGCCATTCCTATATATATATTTCTATGTATTTCTCTACTGCCGTCTGTTGCTCGAGCAGATTTTTCCTCCAAGTAATTTCATGGCAGAATGCTCGTCGTCGTATAATAATACTGGCAATGACTGTGAACGACGACGACGACGACTTTATGCGTGTGTGAGATAGTTCTTTAGAGTTAGAGAAAGTTCTCCTTGTCCTTGTCTCACAGTGTGTTCTACAGCCCAGAAACATCACCGCACACACGAAAACGAAAAAGGAAAAACATCTTTAAACTCTCGTCCTTTCTCTCTTTATCCAAACGAAAGACACAAAAAAAAAGGAGAAAGGACCAAAACGGATATTCTGCCTTGTGGTTTCGCGTTCTTAATCTTAAGACTTTCCCCACTTTCTCTTTCACTTCCTCTGCCAATAATTTTTTTTTTTGGACTAATTCTCTGAGTTTTTTTTTGTTTGGCTATATTCTATATTCTTGGCCACGGTTGTTACCTACATCTTGTCTTGGAGCATTTTTTTGTTGTTCTGCTGTGGGATTATTGGGAATTGTGAGCAATGTGTTTTGGTGGGTGAGTGTCAGATTTTCTCACTCGTGTGTGGAGTCGGCTTCTTGTTATTATATAATATATAATTATTATTGTTGTCGGTTGCCAAGTACAAATGTTGGTTTCGTAGCACTTCAATAAGAGAATGAAAGCGAAAAAAAATAGCTTAATTGGAATGTGGAGATAAAAAATAACATGTCCATTGTCGATTCGATTCGTCAATTCGGCAAGTTTTGAATTTTGAATGTGAGTTTTTTTTGGGACAAGGAGAAAAACAAAAGAGTTGCTCATTTGAATTTAAAAAAAAGGAGAGCTCCGGGAAAACCGGAAATTTCCAGGTTAGACACACAGAAAGAGAAAGGGAAAAAGAAGAAAGTTAAAATATAGGCGTCCTTTTTTTGTCTTCTTTTCAAAATTTTTTTTTGTATCAAGGATTTATATTTATTCCTTCATATAAAATGTGAATGGAGTCTCTCAATTAAATATGGAATGACGTCATTTGTCCAGGACTTTGAATAAACTCGTAATCGTTTTTTCATGTATCTCTGTATTTATTTAGTGTTGAGAATTTCCGAGTTTTCTTTGGACTCTTGGATTTGGATTTGGATTGAAAGGGAGCCGCCGACGACGACGACAAAAGGGAAAGCTGGAGCTGGTGGAAGAAGAACTAAGTGAAAAAAAACCAAAACTGTTGGGGGTGAAACTTTTTTGTACTTGAATTTTCCATATTCAATATTTATTACTCTATATTTACCAAATGAAAGCGATTTCATAGTGTGTGTGTGTGTGTGAGGCTGTGAAGGATTCAATTTCATCATCGTGGGAATTCTCAACTCATTCCCCCCCC
>JAIUND010004968.1:0-10533 GCA_034699125.1 Gisinianus flammeolus
TTGTGAAATTATTCTATTTTGTGTGATGGGCCGCGGCCTAAAGGCACTTTACTACTGAATAAATCACCAATACCAATACCAATATAAACATATATATATTCATGTATAAAAAAAGGAATATAATATGTGTATACATGGATCTATGCTCGGAGATGGTTCCAAGTTGAAAACAAATGTATTATCGACCTTCGATTCGCTTTTTCGTTTGCTAGAATCGAGGATTCGGAATCTTTTTGAAGGAATCTCTTCGTTTCCGTATATTGTGTGATAGTGTATATATGCGTACGAACGATCTTCTTAAGCTCCTCGGGGAATTTCTTTTGGATGCGAAATTAGATTCCTGGAGCACAAGAGAGAGAGAGACACACAGTGAGGCGTTGACAGGTATTGTATTGTATCAAGATCACGTTCGTATATTGCTATTAGAATATTTTACACTTTCCATGAGCACCAGAATTCACACATTCGCCAAAACAAAAAACTTGTAGTTCAATACAAAAAAATGTATGCAGAAAAAGTTTCCTCGACTACATCTTTGATACAACTTATTTTATTAGTTTACAATGCTAGTTGAAATAGAAATATAGGGGCACGTAAACTGGGAGGTGTAAACAGAATTGTTTTCCCCTCTTTTCATCATGATTTTGTATTTGCAAACTATAGGATTTGTAATGCTGAGAAATTCAGGTGTCAAAGAAAAGTGTATTGAAATCATAACAATGACAAAAATATATAGAAAAAAACGAAATGAACGAAAGGGAATATGAGCATCAGTCTGTGATTGGAGACCTGCTAAAAATATATCGTATTTCATTATTTGGAACTAATAGAAAGATATGTAGACGGATTTGTCTTTTGGTCATCTACACACAAGCGGAAAATGAGGAAGAAAACTATAAGAAGAAGAGAACGAAAAGAAAAAAAAAAAAAACTTCCTAATCCAAGTTGTGAGTCTCATATGCCGGGTGGTGGACTGGACTAAAGCCAGTTAGTGTGTTCTATACACCTCTCTTGTTGTTTGCTATCCACCATATGTATACCAAGCTCCCATTGTGTTCTGTTAAGCTTCAGTTCATCAATTACTTCCAGAGCACGACTGGACCTACAGGCTACAGTGTAAGTCCACTGTTTGAGCACGAACCATGAAACCTTTAATGTTGACATCACACACACACACACAAAAAAAAAAAGATCTGACTTTTCTCCAACGCATTTCTTCATCTTCCTAATGGTGCTTCTAACTTTTTAAACCTTTAAATATTAACAAAAAAGGTCTTCACACAATTTCTACCTTGTATCTACATTTATATATATATATATAGATATAGATAAACCTGTACTCCCCCACTCGCCGTGTACAGAAATCAATCTTTGAGCGTACGATATATACCCTGTCACTTATTATATACTTACATGCATTTACACATGCACATATATTTTTTTTTCAGAAATCAATCTTTGAGAAGTTTTCTCCCCAACAAGTTTTACGATGTAATTCCAAAGAACTAATCACCTGAGAAAAACAAAATTAGAGTTCAGTAATAGAAGTATACGACTAAACTAATAAGCGATAGAGACGAGAGGAAGGAGATGAGACTTTTGGGAAGATTTCATCATCGTAAAACTCCTCTACTAGTTAGTATACTTTGTAGACACACAGCAGTGTCTGGCTGGCTATATTCCACATAACGAACAAGGTGAAACTGAAATCAAAGGTATAATTTGAAGTCTCCGTGTGGAAGTCACATCTAATAATGTCAGACTAATATATATCTGTACTTGTAAATTAAATAAATCTATCATTATGATTATTATTATTAGTGTTATTTATCAAAGTATAAAGTATATAGACGGTGAGGAAATCTTTTTACCAGAATAAATCGATTTTTAAGGGGGAGTGAATTGGGAAAACTATTTATGTTTTTTTTTCTTTGTAAAAGTACATACGTACATGCATAAGTAAGTTACACAAGATGAACAATCGGAATAAACGCTCAAGTATATTTGTACACTTGATTTGAAGAGAAAGTCAAGCCCGAAGTGAAAGTCACTACCAAAGCTTTCCTTGTAAAATGATGGGTAGCAACATGAAAAATTTTTTTTTGCCTTTCCTTGTTTTTTTCTGATTGTGAATAGTTTATAATATGCAAAAAATGGAATGGGATAAAGTTTTTTTGAGTTCAAAAGAAAAGTAGCTACGTCGCATTGGGTTATCTTTATTTATTGGATTTAACGAGCAGCTTCAGTTTATGCTTATTTATTATAATCCCGATGCAAAAGCAAGAAGAAAAAAAAAGGGAAAAGTTGCAAAACTTCCTATTTCTCGCTCTCCATCTCGCTCTCGCTCTCTCTCTCTCTCTTGAAACAATTGCGTACACAGGGGAAAGAAGAAAAGTCGGTTGCTGTTCAATCTGTCAATTTATAATTTTAGCTTTGGGGAATATTAACGTCAAATGGAATTATGGGAATAGAGATGAAAATTGGAATGAAAAGTTTATAGGTGGATTTCTTTTTTGCAATTGTTTTATTATATAGACTCTTTTCCTCCATCCAAAAAAGGAGAAAAAGAAAGGTATTCATATTCAGATAGAAAATGGAGAACAGAGAGAAAGAATATATATATGTATTGGACTATACGCTTGAATTGACTGACCGATTTATTCACCGGTGAATTGAAAGGAGGCTGATTCCATTGAAAATCTGAATGGTAGATGTGAGATAATCAAACAGAAAGTAGTTGCTACTGCACAAGAAGATAGGTCCACCGTCCACGTATAAGGTCCATGTGCCTACATGTACTTGTAGGCACAGGCACTCATAGTATGTACATAGCATGCATTTATAGATACTAAACAGGTGTGCTATACATAAGCTGAACATTTTACATTCACTATAGAAATTGGCAAATCGAGCAAACTTTTCCTCCGTCAGTCAAACAAGATAGTCTCGAAAAGAAAGTTGAACTTGTATGAAGTACGAATTTGTTTTTAAGTACACATTTTTCTCCGCAGATTCCATGTATTTGATATAGCAAGTTAGGTATACATAAATTTCCGAAATTTCATTCTTTCAGTCTCGTGTGAATGTAGGCTCCTGTACACGAAGGAACTTTCCCATCACACGTATACTTTATAACACATACATACATGTACAAATATATCATATAGAAATAGAAATAGTATCAGTATACAAAATAATACTCTGTGGAGAAAAAGATATTCTAGTTCGGAAAACAATAACAGAAGAGACTGAAATTGAGTGCACGCACGTACATAAAGTGCCATGATGCCATGGTGGAACAATAGCATTTTATTATCTTCTCCACCGTTTTTTTACATATTCTGTACAGAAAAATTAAAATAGTACACGTACTATCTGTATTATAGAAAACATGATTTACATTTCTAACGGAATGTTGAGCTTTAAATGGAACAATAAGTAAAAGCCCTAATGGGTAAATTATATATATTCAAGCGCGATTATAAATATAAAAATAAATGTTTTGCCAATCATAAAATTATCTTCGTGTAATAAACCCATTACAAATACCGCTTGTATACATCCATAATAATAATTTAAAATTATATTGTTTTCTATGAACGTCATCTCTTGCAATTCATAGCCATTTATGGCAAGTAAATTGTGTGTGACATTAAGCCTGTGAGTCAGGTAAAAGGGAACCTTGATGCAAGAGATGGATAGATTTTGATAATGCCAAAACTGGAGGGGTTTCGTATCCATCTCTCCTCTGCCTCTATTATGCTATCCTTCTTCCTTTCTTTCTGACTGTCAATCCTTCTTCTTTCTCTTTTTGTTCATCCAAACTTCATGACAAACACACATGGTGACACACAAAAGTACCCATGACGAGATGTCTGAGCATGAAAACCTTCTATGTATAAAACACCTTGAGTCGTTCCTTGTCTTCACAACGAATATAATACATAAAGAAGAATTCTTTGTAAAATACAAGCTAATGAACATAAATAAGCAATAATACACATTGATATTTATATACTATCCGGAACTCGTATACACGAGTATTTAACAAGTATGTATAAGGGAACTGTGGGTAAAAATGTACCACTCATCCATATTGCGGGGCCCCATGTTAGAGAAACGGGCCCTGCAATATGTAGAGGTGGTACAGTTTTACCCGCAGTTCCCTTATGTGCAACAAAATTACAACCTTATATGTATATTTCCAATAGACATTACAATATAGAGTTCAAGTAAAATAAAAATGAAGGAATCAACGACGGCCATCAAATATGTATACATACATATGCACAATAGATTACAACTCTTAAATGTGCTACAATGAGAAGCGTCAGTAATAACAACACAAAGCTTTTAGTAATAAAGGTATTCGTATGTATATATACGTATGTGTATGCAAATAATCAAGTATAATGGAAATATTTTAGTCAATCGCGGAAAAAAATAATTTATGTAACAACACAACGTTGAAATGGTAATATTACTTCAATGTATTCATGCTGTAAAACGTGTGTGCATATATGAATTGCACGTTGGATATTGCCATTAATGATTTCAAATTTGGAAAACATATTGCAGGAATCCCTGCTTTAATATGCACATATATATATGCACATATATATACATACTACACAAAGTATGTACTTTTGTTGCACAGGAAAGTGAACGACCATATGTATGTATAATATACTTCCCTGTATGTCGTAAAAATATTATACAGATGCTGTTTTCCTCCGCCAAGTTTACGGAGGACTTTCAGACACCATATATATATGTAGATATAGAATATAGCGTATTATAACAACCAATGCATTCACATTCCCATCTGGAAACATCCCTTCCCCTTCCCTTCCCTTCCCCTACTATATAAACACACACAGTTCGTTGGTCTGTAGTAGCCTTGATAAAGGCAGAACGGCAGTTAGTATGTACATACTAACTAGGTCAATCGTGATCACATTGCGCGCTATACACACACGCATCGAATATCGTAATAATAACAATAATCGCATTAGAGTAACTCCACAGGTATATATACATATGATGGAATGGATGGCCATGCCACTCAATTTTCTTGAAACTTTGTAGAGATGTTCCTCATCGACTGAAAAAAAATTCAGTTCACCCCAGGTCAAGTGATTATTTTTTCAAGTCGACTTATGAACTTATGACGGAACATGACCTAAGGAACATTTCCACAAAGTTTAAAGAAAATCGAACTTGTCAGTGATTTGATTTTTCCTGAGCTTGTACGTGTACAGTTTCCCTTTCATACACATAGATACATATTATATAATCATTCAAAGCTGAAAGTAAAACCGTTGTAAACAAGGACACAAATGTAGGTAGGTATGTATAAAGTAAGTGAGTGTATAGTTCGAGACATTCAAAATTGAACAATGTTGAGATGAGTTTTACAATTTACAATGTTAAATGAATAACTAATAAATATTCGCTTGTACATACACGTCATGAGCAGCAGTACTTTGTGTGTGAATGTGTAAAGATCTTAGTAATAATTGGAAAGTTCATAATAACAAAAATTGAAAGATTGTCTCAATGAGATGTACTACTGACAGTGAGTCCCTCGTACAACTTTTATTCTGTACTTGGATATATATACCTGTACATGTGTGCATCCATTCATTATAAAGATCCTTTCGTAAGAATGCAATCAGCAAATAAAAACTACACAATAATATCGCATTGTCTCTATATATTACATAACATGACATTACACGTTCCTCCAATCATTGTTAAATCAAGAAATAATATATACCTACATCCATGTCATGCATATACCTATAGGCATGGCAAACTAACTTACAATAATACTTTATAGTCTTGAATATTATTATTGCAGGGGTAGTTTTTTTTTTTTTGCTTCTTTTGAGAAGAAGGGATGCAATATAGGGGAGCATAGTACTTATTTACTTACTTATATGTATTATTACATAACCTTTGTTGTTGGGGCCCTTTTTTTTGAACCCCTCTCCCCTTGTCGTCGTTACGTAGTTTATAGTATATGTATATAATATGATATACTATATATACTATATATACTATACCCCATGATATTTTTCTCGACACGACGCAGCAGCCAGCCGCAGATTTTCGTATGTACTTTTCAGTTTGTAATAAGTTCTTAGTCTTGTTCTGTGTCAGAGTGGAGTTTTGTGTGAACTTGTGAAGGTGGTCTTGTATTTTGTTCGTCTTCGGAATAGAAGGACTTATTTTACTAAATAGAATATACGCGGAGAGTGTTTTAAAAGGAAAAAAAAGTGTAGTTCCATTAAATTAATCATCATCATCATCATATCCTCATATCCTCATTTGTTGTTGTTTTAATGATCTTCGCATGACCCACCAAATAATTCAGTGATGAGTTCTTATAATACAAACTTAATTGGAGAAGCTAAAATTTTGTGGATAAAATTAAAATTTTAATTATACAATCATCTCAATGTGGAGCTCATGGAATTGGATAACATTGTGGATAATACTGTCTACCTAAAAGCAAGAGAAGGTACAGAATTCTACATTCATAAAGTGTGATATATAATTATGATGATATAATATAAATACATGTGGTGTAACAAAAAGTATTTCGAAATCCCAAACGACGATTCTTGACTTTTGTGTGTGTGCAGGGTTTGAAATGTGCGATATATTATATTATTATATATTCGTAGTTAACAATGTTAACTTAACAAAATAGTACTACTTACAATGTCATCAAACTATTATGTTTGTATCTAATTATTATTACTTTAAAACTTGCTCCATTGTGAGTAATACACTGAGGAAGTGTTGTTATTTAAGTAGGAATCTACAGATTTGTTTTGTGAATACAAGTATAAATACAAGACTTTTGTATTATTAATTATTCCAATTATTTTGCTATTTTTGGGGTTCGTGGTAAAGGACGTTTTTGGCTTTAAATTAATGAATACTTAATTAAAAAATATATAATAATATGATTATCATGAATTGGTATACGCGTGCATGCTATATTTTCAGAGAGTACATTTACACTTATCGAAAATCAAGCCTGTTTTATAATTGTTATATACACGTTTGAAACTTTAAAAAAAATTCTACTCGATCGTTTCTTTGTGTGTATAATAATATGGATTCACACGTGGTTTCAATGAATTTCATCTCATTTAATCATGATCATTGTTTTGTTTTCACTTGTTATTGTTTACAGATAGCAATAAAGGCCAAAGTGATAAGTGGCGAAAAATATTACAAGTTCCTCACATCTCTCACTGCATTGACATCAAGAATTTATCAGGTAACGTCAGTGAGCATTACTCTTTTTCCTTAACTGTAAATTAAAAGATTTGAAAAACTGTCAAAAATTAAATATATTTAAAATTTTGTAATTTTTGTAACTGACAATCATGTTTTTGTTTTCCTTCTTCAATTTAGATTCTTGTTACAGCTACGTGATCAACGAGCAGCCTATATAGGTCGGTTATTTTTATTTCGACAATTTCGGGAATCAAATAACATGTAGTTGTGATAATGAAATAATGAGATATTTAGTGTATATATTTAGTGTATATATATACTTAAGTACCTATTACTCAAGTTAATTACGAATTAATCAAACATGTGATTTTATTATTGATTCAAAGACATGTATCCCTGGTCATGGTCCTCCGTTTGTGCTAAACGAGCATGGTTTTCCTCCTTTTCATTTTGTAATTTGAACCTTTTAACTATCATTTCTTTTGATTGGTATTTTGCTTTAGACGTTGATATAAGAATTATTGTACTTCATGGCTTTCTCAAAACCTCATTCTTTCCATATTACCCAGTCAAGTCATTCATCATCTTTCCCCGTGCCCTCCATGTACCGCTTTGGTTATGGGCAATTGTTAAGAAAATTAGAGAAATATAAGTATGATGCAGAATGGGAAGAATATAACACCGAAATATGGGTATGGTACAGCTTGATTTACTCCTTTACATTTATCCATCCTTTGTACGATTTTTTAAACCCTGGTATGTGTTATTGTTCTTTTTTTTGTAATTAATCGTAATTCTATTGTATTGTACTTATTGTAGTATGCTTGTAATCTATGTAAAGTCTGTTCATAAATTCTCACATTATTTTTTATTTTTTCCGACTCTATAATGTCTAAAGGTCTAATATTTTACACTTATGATTAGTTTTAGGCGAACAGAGGTTTGTGATAAACTGTGAAAATATTGCATTTCTGAAAAAACCAAACGTTTCTTATTTTTCTTTTTTTGAAATTTTGATACAAAGAGCTCACTCGAAGATTGGGTTTGGAACTTTTCCCCCAATGATTTTATGCATATGTGGTACAAATTTGTTTGATTTTTGAGCTAAAATTGGGCTCAAACAGGCAAACCAAAAAAGTTTGTATCAAAATCCCAAACACAAAAAAGAAAAAATAGAATGTTTTTGAATCATTATTTCACAGTTTATTGAAAATATGTTAGCCTAAAATTTTACATGTAATATCCTCTCTTTAAAATTAAAAAGAGGTTGAATGTATTAGAATTTGTGGACATGATTACTTTATATCAAAATAATCTTCATTGTATTGTGCATGCTATCTATATATTTAAAATATGTTATTATGCTTATTTATTTATATTACATAAGTGAATTATGTTAAAACGTGAAAGTACGTGGAACACTGGTGAAAAAACCCAAAGACCGTATTTATCGTTAGTTGAAGTGAGGCTTCGCGTGGAACTCTAATGTTTTGGGGAAACGCAGCACTTTTTGTTATGGAGGGAAAAGACTGCGGGTAAATAGGAAAGCTCCGAGGCTATCCTTGCCTCGAGATCCGAGACATCCGACGACTTTAAGTGGTAACAACACAATTTCAACTTCAAGTCGCTGGATGTCAGGCAATGTTTAAAAAGCGGGCATGTAAAAAACAGGAGAATTTTACTCTGAAATCCCCGAATTGTTTGTCAACGGCGACCAGCAATTCGGAGGGGATTACATACTCACAAAATCATGTATGTACATATGGCTCAGAGTCGGAACGAAACCCCAGTATTAGGAAGCTTATTTTCATGGTATCAGTAAAAAATCCTGAAAACTTAGTAAACCATAGTCTACATAGACTATATGACCAACAGGAGAATCAAACCAATTTTAATTGAAATTATTGGATATTGAGGACGACATTTAGGGGTAAACCCAAATTTTTATCTCACAAAAACAAATGCGCGCTTAGGATGTCTCACTGTATTTTAATGCTTTACGCAGAAAAAAATGTCGGAATTGTCGTAATTACCAAAACTACAAAATGTAATTTATCGGATTTCAAAATTGAAAGTATAACATCTATATAGTATATGTATAGGTACGAGTGTATTTCATGGAAAAAGATTACCGCTTAGTTTAAGAATTGCAATTTCGAATGGGAATTATGGGAAAATACCAGCAAGAACCAGTAGGAGGTTAGGTAACTAATGTATTGTACTCGAAGATCTACAGTTTCCTTCCTCTTCTTTCTCCATGAGTGAGTTTCATTTCTTCAACGTCAACTCGGCTGGCTGAGTTACCCTCCTGTCTCGGTTGTTTCTTCTCCGGGGCGCCAGCGTGTCTGAGCGGATTTTTTTACCACTGTCTACGTACATGTACAAGATGTACAAGATGTGGTATTATATGTATAATATACATTGTATATACTATATGCTATTTGTATGTATGTCTTCTTTAGCTTTTTTCATGAAACTATGTACCTATGTAGTACCTTGAGCTTTTCTCTCTTTCTCCCTAGTTACTCGTTTTCCATACTACCTTCTCCACTCAGATGTTGAGAATAGGACCACACTCTTGCTTTGAAACCCATGCATTTTATACTACAACTTTTCTTGGGGGAAATGAAGTGTGTATTTTAAATGCGTTCCTATAAAACTAAATGGAATGTCTACATTGATGATTGGCTCTTCTCTTTCGAGTTCACACTCTTGGGCTAGCCGGAAGAACCATTTTAAATTCAAGAAAGGTTTCTTCTCTCAGACTTTCTACCCTTCCTACTCCTTTTCTTTTTCATTATGTAGTAGTTCTTTGGTGCGTGTGGTTGGATGCGTTTTGTAATTGAGGTTGAGTGCCAAAATGAAAGAAGAGGAAGATCTTGTTAATCATGAAGAATTTTTCGTTTCGCAGTTTTTTTTCCCTCCACGAAATGTATAAAGGTTTCAAGTCGTAGTAGGATTTATTTAATATTTAACATCGTGTATCCATAAAACTAGAGGCAAATATGTGAAAAACAGTTTTTCAAAAACTATAATTTAATGTTAAAAATTTTGTGATGTAGTAGGAATGTCTTATTCACTTTAGTTCCAATTCATGATACAGTTCTATATAGATGGATATGGAGAGATATAGTATTATGTAGATGGATATGGATAGATATAGTATTATATAGATGGATATGGATAGATATAGTATTACATAGATGGATATGGATAGATATACCAAGTATTATATAGATGGATATGGATAGATATACCAAGTATTATATAGATGGA
>JAIUND010004969.1:0-10533 GCA_034699125.1 Gisinianus flammeolus
CGTTTTATTTGTAAGAAAAAATAAATCTATTTGTAAAAAAAAATGTTGAGATTTTGAAGTTTATTTGTAAAAAAAAAGAATCTATTTGTAAAAAAAAATAGAGCCATATTAATATTCCTCGAATGAGCACGTTAAATAAAGTTGAATTGAACACTAATAAACATTTTGTAGGAAAATTCTAATTCAAAATTCAAAGTTTGAATTTCAAACAAGTATGTATAATGGCGGGAATTCAACTTTTTTCTTTTTTTGTTCCGACTCCTCCAAAGTGAGAATCGTGGTGCGAATATTACGTTCAAAAATGCGAGTGATGCTCAGAAAGCATGGGCACGGTCGGGCTTTAACAAAATTGGAACTCAAATATTGGGATTCATCCACATTGCCGGTTGGTATATAAAGTAACAGAATCATGAGAATAATATTCGAGTGGGCTTTTTAATATTTTGATTTAAAATGTATGGTTTCAAAATTCAAATTATGTATTTCTTTTTCTTTTACTTATTTATTTATGTACGTGGGCTCAAATTTGGGTAGATTTGCTTGGAGGAAGTGGAAATGTGAGTTTAAAAAAAAGGAGCGGCAAAACCTACATTAACGGCCCTTAATCCAAGGGACGTTATTTAATGTTTTCATATGCTATGTATTATCGGGGCTAATTGGTGAATTATTAGGACGACTCAAGGCTTCCTCCACGAAACATTGATGAGATGAATGATCATGACCTAGCACGAAAATTGTGGAACGTGGATCACGCGACTCTCGTGGATACGAGTGCAAGTGGTGGGGAAGGGGGAGGAAAGGGATTTGACCCAGCCTTGGAAGTCACGGGGCTGCCTCAGAATATTCAAACGGGGGATCTCCGTCTTTGCTTTCCCCTGGCCAAGAAAATTGATATACAAATGACGATGACGAGGAGAGGAGGTTGGCCACATTCAGTCCCCATGGCCCTCGTCTCCTTTGAAACACATCTCTCTGCTGCGAGTGCCTACAGGGAGCAGAGGAAACTGGTCCTGGAGGGTCACTGCATCAAACTCCGCCCCACCAAGGGTCCTTAAGCAATTATAATTCATTATTCATTATTAATTATAATTATAATAATAATAATAATTACAGTCTGATTCAAGTTGAAAAAACTGAAAATTGAAAATTGAAATTGCCGCCAATTGAAACATTTTTTCTGTAAATTGATAATTAATGATTGTAATATGCGTTGAAATGGGATTTTTTATATATATATATAGTGCCCGCTCCTCCTCCAAGAAAGAAGAAGAAAACCAAGAAGATATCAGATGACGTCACGCAGGAAAGTGATGACGGCAGTGGAAGTGGAAGCGGAAGTGGAAGCAGCGGCAGCAGCAGCGACAATTAAATTTTAAAAATCCCCCGTAAATGCTTAACATTAACATTAACTGTAAATTGGAATTGTGGACTTGGAATTTGATGGAGTTCGCGGCTGCTCTTTTTTGCCTCTATTTGTATTGAGAATTTGTAAAAAGCTCCTCGTTCAATCGAGCATTAAAATGACTTAAATATGTGTGGAGCCACAGAAGAAACGACATGGACTTTTTTTATTACTGTTGTTGTTGTTGTTAGTAGTTATTAGTATTAGTTTATGTACATTGGGAACTTAACTTGTCGTTTGATCACCTGGCAATGTATAATTTATTTGTATTATTTGGAAAAATATTCATCGTGGGAATATATGAAATGAGATGAAATAGAAAATAATTTTGACAAAAAATTCCTCGACAAAATTTCAAATATTTTCAAGGAGTTCACCTTCCGTCTCCTCCCAATCCAAATTAGGAAGATCTTCACTCTCCTCCTCATTCTCATTCTCATCTTCCTCCACTGGATAATACACTCGACTGCATTGCTGAAACACCATTGGCTCCTCCTCCGACGCCTCTTCCTTTCGACTCCACAATTCCTGCTGTACCGTTTTCTCCTCGACACAGGAGGAGGAGCAGGTGGGATTCACATTTAAATTCAAACACGAATTTGGCGCCCAAATATAGCGACCCCCCGCCAAACCCAAGGATAATCCCCCGAGGAACACGATGCCATGGGAAATGAGGAAAATGAGGATGAGCGTGTTCAGTGAGCACGTGTACGGAAGTAATAGTAGTTGCTGTTCTTGTTGTTGTTGTCGTTTCTCTTTCACTTTCAGAGGCGGGAAATGACGATTGAAAATCCGGGCGATGGGGCTGACGAGGAATTGAACCCAACTCAAGTCCTGCTGCTTGAGAGCCATTTTTTCCAATGAGGGACAAAATTGTATATAATATACCAATTTAAAAATGATGAGAGAAAATCCTTTGTGCTTGTTATGTATAAACTATGTATAAAATAATTTTATCTATCAATATTAGAAATATTTGGAGATTTGGGGATTTCAAGCATACAATCAATGTCGATAGTCTGTGCGGATAAGAAAGGCTTTCTTTGGACGCCGCTTTTATTTCCATTATCATCATCAGTCAGTAAGATAATCCTTAATTCCTTTTTGAGTCGCCCAACTTTGTGTGTCAAATTTGTGGGGTTATCTCCACACTGTGGACTAATTGTAATATTATATAAGCTCAATTTGTGTGTGTGTGTGTCTGGGCTCTGAGCTCTGATACTTTTTGACAATATATACTTTGTCAACGCCATTCTTTCTCATACGAATATATCGCCATATCGTCGTTCATTACGTGAATAAATTAGGACGCTTTTCCATTCAACATTTCAATGATTTGCGCTTGCGCATATTTGTAACTTTTACGTCTGAAGCTATTATAAGTATTATATATATACTTTGTCTCATTTCTCCATTATAGCGTGTCTTTAATAAATTATCCACATTTTCAATTGATTTCCTCCGTCATCTTTTAATCATGTCACAAATAAGGGACGGAGAAATATACATGTATCTATATACATATACCTAATATATATTGTTTTACATTTTCACTACAAAGCATTTTGCTCGTCGGAATCTTAATCGTCTTGAGGAGAAGAAAATTCCAGGGTATTCAACCGCATCAGTTGACTTCCATCATTTTCATTGAGGTTCCTTTGCTGTTCCTGTTCCTCTTGCTGTTGGATTTCTATTTGCTGTGGCTGGATGGGGGGGAGGGGGCGGGGACGGGTGAAGGAGGAGGAGGAGTCCTCTCGTTGCTCCGCCCACTTTTGAAATCGAGTGCAAAATCGTCTAGCTGTATTCGTCCCGGTTCTAACTAAATTGGGGAACAAGACGGAGGAGACCACGTCCCACATTCGTCGCTCCCTTACTGACGACGGTGAGGTCGTCGTCAATGACCTCAATGACATTGACCTGACGGCCCTCATGGCCCTGTCCAATCCTCCATTATTGTCACCATGTGCAAATGGAATGTGAGCGGACGACTCCTTTGCATTCAAAAATCCGTTCCCGTCCGAATCCGCGTTCTCAAACTCCACCTGGATGAGTCGTTGCAGTTCCTTCAGGGAGACTCCGCCCCTTTCCGCAATCTCCACCCCGTTCAACGCCCAGCCACAGCAACCCCGAGTGGAAATCCCCATGATGAGGAACAAAACAATCAATGGCGTCTGCATTTCCCTGAATGAAAATATAACAGAAAATGAAATGAACAATTATATATTAATCTGACTCGGGAAATTTCAAAGCTCTGTTTATATTATGTATATACAAGTCGGCACTTACTAATTACGATATTGCCCGAGTTTTCTGAACAGCGTAAAAAGTAAAAATATATCAAGTGTCTGTGATGTGGAAATGGATTTTTGGAGACTTTAAAATTGTGTATATTTATATAATTTTTGGGGAAACAATTGGAATTTTCTGGCGGAAAAGCACAGACGAGAAAAGCAAAGGAATTCACACCCCTGTGTAATATATATATTAGAAATGAACAAAAACAAATACTTATAATATGTGTTTATAAAACTACCTATATATATATAGTCACACACAGTGTGACCACAAATTAAATTCAGACACTCTCCTTTATTTTTCTACTGTGTGTGCATGTAATATATTGTGAGCTTCTCGGCTCTTTTTCTTGCTAATTACGGCTAACTAACTCCTTGTTTTTCCTCCACACATATAAATAAATAAACCACAGCAACTCTATTGTAATCGTCCACACATTCGAATCGTCATTTGAACTTTACTAAACGAGCAATTTAATTGTCTAAGATAAGTATGTACAAACAACAAGGGTTATTTTTTTGCCATTAAGGAAAATGTCCACACGTGATGTATGTGTATTAATTTCATCTTAATTTATTTTTGTGGCTTTTCCATATCCGCACACATCCACAGAGAAACCACACCATATATCAAGTTAGAAATCTTTTCAAGTCCCACAACAAAACTCTAAATATATATATAATAACTAATATATGAAGTTGTGGATAAGAAAAGCCGCCGCATACCATTTTTCACTTTTTTGCATATATTAATATGCGGAAAAACATGGACTATTTTATATATTATATTAGGAAAAGTAAAAAATTTGTAAAAAAAAATTGCAAATATTTAATTTTAATTAAGTTTTAATTAAGGGGCCGTTCATAAAGTGACTCTTTTTCGACCCCCCCCTAAAACGTATGTACGCTAATATAATTGATATGGGACACGTGACCGCGGCTCGACCACCCCCCTAACTTGATGAGTCACTTTATGACAGGCCCCTAGCGAGATTTCCCGAGGAGTCAGCGGCCAAAGTGGAAACGAACTTTGATGAAATCGCCGCTAGAGGACTCACTCAAAATTGTTTAATGAAAGCAGAGTTCAAGGAAATCTCTGAAATTCAATGCAACCGTTTCATTCAAACGGTGCTTATGCGCGCGAGTCGCTGTTAAATTGTGCTCGACATTCAAACTCGAATATCTCGACTTCTATAGACACTGGTATGCGGCGGGTTTTCTTATCCACAACTTCATATGCAATATGTATTTTTAGTGCGAATTTGAATTTTCAAATGACAATAATGGCACCCACACACAGGGAATGACTTTAATTCACAGTATTTTCCTTCAATTATTTTTCTATGTACAGCATACATATCGTCTATTAAGTTCACAAACGAACAATAATTATTTTCCTTATTGGCTGATCTGCTCGAAAGGTCAAAGGGCTCAAGATGGGGCTGTGGGTCCTTCGACATGATTGTCTGCCATGACCTTTTCTGTCACCCTGAATTGTTTCACGATTTTACCCACAAAGACAGACGCAGTCGTCGCATTTCCGCAAATTAAGGAAAATCGTTATAGTTCCTTTGTGAACTTAACAGACGATATATTTAAATACTACAAAAATCCGATGTTATTACAAACTACATAACAATAAGAATTGAATGAAGGATCATGTCCCGCGGTTTTTCCCGCAAAAATTGACGACATTTTAAAAGGCTAAATATCTGACCACATTTGACGTAATATTTACCATATGAGGAGGCAATTGAGGGAGGCACTGGAGGCAATGTACAGCATGAGGAGTGCCGTGATGGGCTCAATGACAAATAGACCTCCCACCCTCACACAGATGGGTTGGAGAGCTCGGAGCTCCCTTCGTCTCAGCCCGGATGATCTCCCCCCCACGGCCATCCGCCAGGAATTCAAAATCCCCGCCGAAGTCTCATGTATCCGCCCCTGAATGGGATACACGAAATATTCGACGAGGCAGTAGAGGATTGCCCAGCCCGAAAAGGAAACCAACCCGAAGGCGTCCAAACTCCCCCGATATTTGATCACCAAATAATTACAGAGGACATGGAAAATGATGTCACTGGCGAGGAATAAGGGCCAAGCAAGAGGACTCAGACACTCATTATATATTCGGAGGAGGATTTGAAGGGCTCGATAGTCCTGGAATTCCCTTACCAGTCCAACCCTACAATTACGATCCCGACCACCCCGCCATTGGCCAATATTCTCCAGCCATTGATTCATGTGGAATGTGAAGAACGTGAAGAGGAGGAACCAATAGAAAGCGATGGTGGCGAAAATCTGGAGGAAAACCCAACCTTCCAGGCAAATCCAAAGGGCCAGGAAAACCTGCTGGAGTCTCCCGTCAATTCCATACCACTGGAGGAATTTCTTGAGTCGGAACCAACCGCAACGGCGAGTCTCCTCGTCCAATAGGAAGAGGACAGTCATGAGGAAAACGTTCAGGATCATCCAGGAATTCAAGTGCCAGATGAGTCGGCTCATCCACGATGACCAAGACAATGACGACAAGGACCACGACGATTTCCCGCCTTTGTTTTCCCCTTTTCTTTTCCCTTTTGCCCTTGTTTTGGTCGCTGGCTCTGTCACTATTACTTCATTTTGCTCTTGCTCTTGTTCTTGTTCTGAAAAAATGGATTTGAATACTTAATATTTCCAAAAATATTCAAAATGTCCCGCCGAAACCCAATTTTTTTCGGGGGTCTAACAAGGGACATTTAAATTTACTTTAATCTTGTGTGTGTGTGTATGTGCGTCTGTGGATTCAGTGGATTGCTTACGACGGATGGTGCGAGTGAGGAGTTGATTGGTTTTGAGGAGATGATTGAAGCAGTTGATGAGCTCTGGTCGGGTCTGCAGTCCATTCAGATGATAGACGGAGAAGATGAGGGAGCAGAAGGTGAAGATGACGTGCATGGCAAAGTCCGTTGTGTAGAAATCCTGGGAGGAGAAGGATTTGAATTTGAATGATGATTCGGATTCCGATCTCATTCGTCCAATTTCCATCAAATTCTCATGCACACGCTCCCCAAAGGAAAAGGCAACGTGAATACAGTTGAGCCAGGAGAGACTCACCAGGAAATACCATCGGAGCTGGAGCAGGGATTTCCAATTCCAACACTGATACTGATTGTGATCGTGATCGTCGTCGTTCCCTCTCAATTTCAAACACTCCCGCGTCAAGTCCCACTCAAATGGCAGCAGAGCAAAAAAGTGTGTAAAGTCAAAGAATCGTTTGAAGCCGCCACTGGAATTTGGTGACAACATTATATTTGAGGGAATTCTTTCATGGAATGAATGAATATATAGGAATAGGCTATCGAGCGGCTGCTCTTTTGCCAACAGTAATTAACATTTAATTGTTCAAATTATAGTCAAATTAGTCGAATTAGTCCTGTCCCATTTGTAATCAATTTAATTGGAATTGGAGGCCGTGTGAGTGGATTTGACTTGAGTTGTTTCCTCCTTAATTGAGCAATTCCTGGTTAGATTAGATTATAATTCCGAGGAGACATGGCGCTCAAAAATTCCACGGATAAACATTATAGAAACAATGGCAATTTGCATTTCGTCGCTCTAGGTATCAAAGGCTCCATATTTCAATTTCCTTAATGACGAAAAGTTGTATATAAAGATATTTTTATTACACTAATGAACCAAACGTGTCCATATTTTGTAGCTCCTCCCACTACAATACGGGAAATAACGTGCTAGGCTCCTCCCCCCAAAATATATGGACACCTTTAGTTATTACTTATTAGTCAAATAAAAATATGAGGTTCTCCGCCAGAATAGGGACCATTTACGTAAAATCACTTCTTTGCATATATTTATGGACAACAGAACACGGAGAGTATTTTATAGGACAAGTTTAAACCACATTTTTACTGACCAAAAGTAATTTAAGATGGTCGTTAAACTTCTCCAAAAATTCTAAATTAAAGTAAACCCATGATGTGTGTCATTTAAATTCAATTACAATCATTGAGAAACTTATTTATGCGCCAAACAGCCGAGAATATTCAAGGATATTCAGAATATTCAACTCAGAATCTAGATATAGGTTCACGTAAATGGCCCCTTTTCTTACGGTGTTCCCCATATACAACTTTTCGTCATTAAGGAAAATCAAATATAGAACCTTTGATACCTACAGCGACGATATGACTATAATGACGCCTGTTTATAAAAGCAAACGATTCTGAAGGATTTCATGTGGGCAAATGTCATACGACCACACACACAATTATGTATGGAAATCATCAATAAAATGTAGCGTAATAAATATAGTCATTTTAATTCTCAAACTAACAATTTAATTGAATTTTAGGTTTAGAAAATGGGCAATTCGAATTATATATCTGTAGATTTCAATTACAATTAAACAGTTATATGAATTATATAACCGATTTCAGTTTGGAATTGCAGTAAATGTCTGTACGTAATCCTATAATCGCCATATAATTTAAATGTCAAACCATTTAATTTTTAATCACAATTAAAATACATGTGTGTTTGCCTTGGCTCATTCAAAGTTGGCCAATTTAGAAATTAAATGAAGAAATATAAATATGCATAATTCACATTTAATTTAATTCATCAATAATTGTTCCAAGGACGAATTTGAGTTCTTTCGGGTCCGGCGCCGAATCTTGTACTTATTTAATTAAGGATCTTAATTTAAAACAGAGGTTGGCCTATGTAAAAAAAACTGCCTCCCCTCATGTTGGCGACCAGAAGGCGTATACCAATATGACTTACACGCATATTCACCGTCTGGGGCCAACATTCGTCGTCGAGGCCTTTTTGAATGATGCCAACGACATGGACATCAAAGTGTCTACAAAAATTAGTCGTTTGCGGAAATATTGATTGCCAATTCCCAGTCTTTAGTAATTGAAGGTCTCCCCTTCAAATTGACCCTAACCTTGACCTTGACCTTGACCGAGAGGAGGCTTTGTCTCTGCTGAAGGCACTTGATTTTCCCGGTGGACGTGACGCAGGTGGCGCCGGAGTTGACGGGGATTCTTGAGAATCCGACCGCAAAGGTCACAAGGAACCGGCAAACTCCCGTGCAGACATGTCATGTGTTCCTTCAAGTCATACGCCCTTCGGAACCCTAATAATAATAATAATAATAATAATTGCAAAGTAATTATAATACTTTAGTGGCAACGATCAATTAGAAATGCATAGTTTTCCAAAGTATATATAATCTGAATTAAAAGTGGGCCTATAAACTGACCACTCCCACAAGTCTCGCAAGTGAAATCCCGGCCTGGTCGGTGAGTGACCAAGTGCGTCTTCAAATCCTCCCCGTTTTTGAACCATAATTTCATAATTAAGTAATCAAGTAATTTTAATGGCCATGGGAAATTCAAGTTTTAATAATGACCAGCCCCCAAATGCAAATGAAAATAAAATATTAAGAGTATTGTGGATAAATGTGGTTTAAATGGTGGCGGCTGACCTGTCTCGCACATGTAATTTCGGTCGGGGCCATGTCGAACCATGTGAACTTGAAAGGCTGAGTGACGGTTGAAACTCTTCCCGCAAATCTCACACGTCCACAACGTTGCCCCTACAACAAAAAAAACGGACATGCAATAAAACAAGAAGGATTTATAGTGACATTAAAATTATTTATGCGGGGGCATTTGGAAAACCTTTGGAATGCTGAATGTTAATCTGAATGATTGGGATCTGTACTCACTGGCATGGAATTCTAAGAGATGTCCCACCATCAACCGCCGCGTACTCTTGACGACCCCGCAAGTCCCACATTTGAACGCTCCCGCCGCCTCCTCAGCTCCAATCTTCTCAAATGCCCAATTTTCCTTGTACAGGAATTTCCCGGGCTCGAGCTCGACCGTCTGATTGTACGCCTGAATGCCACATCGATGTTTCTCCCGAACGGATTCGGACAGAAAACATTTCCCGCAGGCGTCGCACGGGAACGGCGCTATACAATTACCATTTAATTTATTTCATTTCATAATTATTATAGCAAAAAAAAGGAGGGACCGAAAATGCAGAGTTCAAAGTCGAAATGCAAACTTGAAGGGATTTCTATGTTTGTGTATTTACTAGCTCGATGTTGGAACCGGATGTGCTTGACCATTCCGTCCCGAGTCCGATTATGTTTGGAGCACGTGGAGCACGTAAACCCGAATTTCGGATCTGATTTGAATAGGAACTGATTTCTGTAGAGGAATGTGTCTCAGCCCAAACGTCGGACCGACCCCCGATCCCTCTTTTTCATCTTTCTACTCCAACTAGAAGTTCCAGCATCGTCATCTTCATCTTCGCCTTCGGGCTCACGTTTAATGTCCACAATTTCATCCTCATCATTCTCGTTGGGGCTGCTCACGGCAGAAACTGGATTGTCTGGAGTCTCCGTTTGATTCTCCTCTTGATTCTCCTCCTCTTTGAGCACAAAGATTCCCATTGGTGCAGCTGTTTTCTTTGCCCTTTTTGTTATTTTTTTAATACACTTTTTCTCTCTCTTATTGTATGGAATTTTTCGTTTTGGTTTTGGTGGTGACGATGGAAAATGGGGTAAAGTGACGCGGGGATTCCAGTCTGCACCGCACAAAAAGAATAACGTCAACACACCATTTAAATTTAAATACTTATATCGATGGAAATTACTAATTAGCTGTATCAATTGCTATTATAATTATTAATTATTATAAAGGAATCAAATTGAATAATGGACTGTTAATTCCTCTTCGTATTTGGGATGTTTGCAGTGTGGAGCTGCTTTGCTTATTCTCATTCTTAGAAATGGAGAGGATTTTGAGGGAGAGATGCGAA